>CAUYRT010081746.1:0-23354 GCA_963574885.1 Lepilemur ruficaudatus
CCTGTAGTCCCAGCCACTTGGAAGGCTGAGGCAGAAGGATTGCTTGAGCCCAGGAGTTTGAGGTTGCTGTGAGCTAAGCTGACGCCACGGCACTCACTCTAGCCCGGGCAACAGAGTAAGACTCTGTCTCAAAAAAAAAAAAAAAAAAAAGATTCTACATTAGGGTGAGTTGTATAATTATTTCATTATATATTACAATGTAATAAAAATAGAAATAAAGTGTACAATAAATGTAATGCGCTTGAATCATCTCGAAACCATCCCCCTCACCCTGGTCCATGGAAAAACTGTCTTCCATGAAACCAGTCCCTGGTGCCAGAAAGGTTGGGGACCACTATATTAAATCACCTGGTTCTTAGATCTATTCCTTGGCTGTTCTGATTTAAACAGTCTGGGGTATAGCACCAACATCAGGACTTCAAAAAATATTCTTTGGTAATTCTAATATGCAAAGCTACAAACCACTGCAACTGCTAGACCAAATAACCCTGACCCCGAGGCTTCTGCTCCAGGCACCTTCCCACTGTGAGGGAGCCCACAGGGGCTCTCAAGTTCCGGTGGTTCTCCCAGGGCCTGCCATTTACCCTTGGAACAGTAGTGGTTGAGGCTTCTCCTCTGGGAAGTCAATCCAGCCCTCTCCACGGGCCCCTGCTGCCCTCCAATGATGATGGTGATGATGATGATGGTTATGACGATGCTGGTGGTGGTGGTGATGACGATGATGATCATGGCGATGATGGTGGTGACAATACTGAGCTGAACAGACTCTCGGTCTGACATCCTGTAACGTTCCTGACATTCTCGAAAGACCCTCTTTCCCTGGGGGTGAGGACTCCAGACGCTGGGGGTTTACCAGGACCTTCATGCTGTTGTGTGTGCCCGATCCTGGGCCCTGGACAGGATGTCCAGTGTGTGCACATGTGTATACACATTTACATTCACACTCTTCCCTGATGTTTACAACCTACTGCTGAGCTTCCCCTGAACTTCTGCTAAACAACGTGGAGTTTGAGGGTGATGGCTTCTTGCCCTGTGACCTTCCTTACCAGGTGAAACAAAACTTCCCTGACAGAAAGTCTCTCAACGAAACAAGCTGTTCCACTGGGCCCCCAGGGCTCCATTCCCAGGAAGCAGCTGTACCGTTGGGCCCAATTCTCCTATGGGAAGCACCGGCAAAGGCACAGGGAGCCTCCGATCACCCTCAGGTCAGTCCTGTGAAATCCAGGCTGGTGTCACTCCCTGCCTCTCTCGCGGCTGGCTGAAGCCCTAACTGGCCCTGGAGCAGGAGCTGCGGGGAGGCTGCAAAGGACCCAGGACACCCTGGAAGGGGTGAGTCCCCAGTAAGGTGAGTCTTGGTCTATCCCAGAACATGAAGTGCTGCACTATATGCGCTGCTGCCAAGACAGTGGCCCCGGGCAGGCCCAGGCGCTGATGTCAGGGCATATGAATAGCAGGTCCCCAGCTCAGCCTGGAGATCTGGGGAAGGCCTGGGTGCCTGACAGGCTGGTGCCCGGCCCCACTCACACCCCGAGCAGAGCACTACACAAACCAGCCCTGCTCACACCCTCCAGCCCTCCGCTGCCGGCCTCTCGGCGGCTCCTGCAGCCCCACAGCCTCAGCAGCAGCCCAGGCTCAGCTCCGCTCTCCTGCTCCACCACCAACCAAACACCCCTTTTTGCTTCAGCTCCCATCGCATACCAAAGCACTTCCACATCAACTCAGAATTGTGGAGCTGCCAAGGGCCTGGGTGAGTCCAACTGTAAAGGAGGAAGCTCTGGCCAGAGTGTCTTAGAATATTGCCCAAGGTCGGGGCTGGGTTGGGACAGAGCCCAAGTCCATGGCCCTCAGTCTAGAGCTCCTTCTGCTCCCAAGCAGTCACTAACCATGTCCCATGAAGTGCTAGCATTCCACAAAGTGACTAAGGGGACGAGGGAAAATGAAACAGCTGGGAGGTAACCACCTGGTCTGTACACCTGTCCAGCCACCCCCTTTGGACTTTGTCCTTGGATCTGTCTGCCCCACTGTTCAAAGGGGATGGCTGGAGAGAGACTGACAACCACTGCTTGAAGTTAAAACTGGAGATCAGGAGAAGAGAGATCAGAACCCAAGATTTTCCGGTTTCGTTGACCTGTTCTGAGCCCACATTTAGGTGCTGAATGTATTCAGTGCCTTTGTGGAATAGAATGTAAATTCTAGTCCAGCCTGTCCAAGTCCCCTGAGCAGACATTTCCAACGAGGATCTGCCAAGGTTATTCTTCCACATGACTTCTCAGCCATCTGAACTAGAACTACCAAGGCCAAAGTCACAGATAAGTAAAATACCTTTGACCATACTCATATACAGTTATGCAATTGGGTCATTAGTAATAAAATCCTAGGGGAAAAAATCACTTCCCAATTTCACACCTAGGTCCAGTTCCCAGGTCCTAGTCCCAGGGACTCAGGAGCACCGGCCTCGCGTGCAAGGAGCCCCATGTCTTTTCCCAGTCTGCCCCTACCCCCCACCCATGCTCCAGCTCTCACAGGCTGTATCATAAGCACAGCAGGGAGCACTTCACACAGCAGAGTGGGCAGCCTGACCCCTTCCTCATTCTAGATCTTGTCTCTAACACACCTGGACTGGGCCAACACAGGCCAGAGGCCCTTTCTGGTGTCACATGTTTCCTGGACCTTGTTCTGCAGAGGAAATGCTCACTGCTCAGGGCTGCTGCTCCTCCACTTCCTGGAAGAAAGCTCTTGCCAGAGGAAGGTGAGTCTACATCCTTCCAGGACCCCAGGCCCTCTCTGCCGTTCTACTGGCCTGGCCTCTACCTCTTCCCCCAGACAAGGGCAATAGGGGAGCAGTGCATGAGGCAGCCATTCTTGGAAGGTTCTTTGGCTTCCTGGCTAAGCTCCTAAAGTCAAGGCTAATCCCACCAGGACAGTGTGTCCCTGGCCAGATGCTAGCCCCTAAAATGATTCACCCAGGGGATAGGATACAATAACAAAGGTATGGCACGCTACAATGACAAAGGTATCCAGGCTACAATGACAAAAGTATGGCAGGCTACAATGACAAAAGTATGGCAGGATACACTGACAAAGGTATGGCAGGATACACTGACAAAGGTATGGCAGGATACAATGACAAAGGTATGGCAGGATACACTGACAAAGGTATGGCAGGATACAATGACAAAGGTATGGCAGGATACACTGACAAAGGTATGGCAGGATACACTGACAAAGGTATGGCAGGATACACTGACAAAGGTATGGCAGGCTACAATGACAAAGGTATGGCAGGATACACTGACAAAGGTATGGCAGGATACACTGACAAAGGTATGGCAGGCTACAATGACAAAGGTATGGCAGGATACACTGACAAAGGTAGGGCAGGCTATAATGACAAATGTAGCAATCAGAGAGAACATTGGGATTTGGGAGGCAAAAGGGACCTCTCACAGACCTACTAGTTTGATTTCACTAATGAGCAAAACCCTGAAGCCCTGATAAGTGCTTGTCCCAAGGCCATAGGGCAATTAGGCTGGGTGGCAGCAGGCTGCTCCTAGCCCAGCTCTCCGCAGATGCTTTCCTAGCATGCTGCGCCTGCCTTGGGACAGTGACACCTTAGCCCACCCTCTTCTTCCCCTCTTTAATGAGCATTGTTTAAGACTTCTACACAATTGTTTTCAACCCATAAAGGCCAGAGAATGGACAGCATAATTTCACACCCCATCTCACCCTGACTCCTGGGAATTCTTGATTTGAGAGGTATAGAGAAAAACTGTCAGAAACCCCACAACCATTGCATATGTACATGCTTGTCTCTGATGCCTGGAGGATTTCTGAGTATAAATGATCATTGACTTTTAAAAGGCAAGTACCTCTGGAAGAAGCAAAACATTAAGTCCCAACCCCTCGGTGTGAATCAGTTATTAGAAGGGACAGTCTGGTGTTTCCAGCAATCAGCCATGCCCGAAGTGAACAGATATCCTTGCAGGAGTCATCGGGCAGTGCTTTCCCCTTCAGAGGGGCTGTGCTCGGTAGGAGAGGGAAAGGAGGAGGAAAAGAGGCAGGCTGGATGCTGAGACAGACCGAGGCAGGTGGCTGGCCTCCCCCATCTCCCTGCCTCCCAGCCCGAAGAAAGAAGAAATCCAATCTCCCTGGGATCTATGGGAGGAGCTAGTGCTTTAACTTTGGGGCACCAGGCAGGGAGAGACCCACTGTGAGCCAAAGGAGTGTGGCTTCCCTGGGTCCTAGGCTAACACATGGCCGGGGTTAAGGTCAGAGCCATCTCGAGCTTGGCAGGTGAATGGAGCAATGAGATCAGACCCACCTCATCCTCAACCCAGGGAAGATGGAGAGAATCTGCTAAGAAGCTTGGGGGCCTGGGGAGTGGATCTGACATGTTCTGAGCCTGGGCCAGGGCCACGTTTACGGCTTTCCTTTGTCATGCCTGGTGGGCTGAGGAGGCTCCAGGCCCCCGGAGAAAGACTGATCTCTCTGGATGCACGGGCAAGTCCAGAGAGCAAGACTGCTCCTCACTAACGACCTTGATTCACCCATAAAATGCTGGTAATGATATCTGCTTTGCCAAGCCCCCCAGAGTGTTTTAAACATGAGGTGATGTTTAGAAGCATTCAACAAATGTCAGGTATGGTAATCACTCTTTCCTAGAAGAGCAAAGACACCAGGCCAAATCCCAAATTCACATAGTGTGCCGAAAGAGAACCAGCCTCCGACAAGAGCCAAGCTGGCTCACCCGCAGTCTGCTCGTTAGGACCTTCTGGGTCTGGGGGCTCAGTCAGGGGACCAAGGCCTTTCTGCATGGGGTTCCTCCTCCTCTGCCGCCAGCCCTGGCGGTAGCCTGCGCCCTGCGCAAGGCTCCGGCTCATCTGGGAACAGGACCAGGCCTGAGAGCTCGTCCTGCTGAGCCCAGTGGGAGTCCTGTGGTCATTGACTCCAGCTTCAGTTGGCTCTGACTCGCCCAGACAGGCGGGCGACCACATGTGGCTCCTCTCACCCCACCGCGTCCCAACTGCCTCAATCCAGCCATTGAAGTGAGGCGACCCTGCATGTCACCCCAACACAAACACACACTTGGGGGGAGTTTAAACAGACCCACTCTTTCTGAGAGCAGGTGAAAGAACCTGTCAGAAGGCGCATGGCAAGTGAGGGCCCTTCAAGACTCTGCAGTGGCAACACACTGGGAGGGAGGTCACTAGCAGGCCCCATGTGACTTCACTGCCCTCACAACAAGTGAGCCTGGCAGTGAGACGATAAGCCCTCCAAAAACGACCTGGGCCTTGAGAACGCAGCTAGGACTGAGCCCAGAGACCGGGCAAGGGTAGCTCTAGCTCCCACTCCAGTGGCTTGAGTGAAATTAGAGCTAATATTTTCATGGCTTTGAAGAGCCTCACACGTGGGCCTGCAGGGCCACACGAGCCCCTCTCCTCTGTCACCAGCAGCTCTGCCTCTGTCAGCAGAGCCAGGTGAGGGGAAGCCCCACACCCAGGATGCCAGGCAAGTGGGGTGCCCAGTTGGCAGTGTCCTTAGCAGCTCCCGCCCCCAACCACAACGAGGACCAGAGAAGCTGTCATTCCCTAGTCTGCTCAGAGTTGGTTAAGGAGGAAGAGTGAGCCGAGGGCAGAGGCGGGGGCAGCAGTCACACACAGGCACTGTGTGCCCTGGCCCTAGACCCTTCTGGAAGAACTGCCATCCAGACACCAAGAGGCCAGATTTTTCTACCTTCTTTCCCAGAAGGTGTCACGAAATCCGTAACAGACAGGTTGCACTCCCGGGTCCTCACATTCATGGCCCTAAATCTTGCATTATTATTTATCCTATCATCATTTTTTCATTAGAGTCTTCTAGAACTGGAAGGAAACTTAGAAATTAACTAGCCCCTGCTCTCAATGAAAAGGATATTTAAAAAAAAAGAAATTAACTAGCCCAACTTTTTCATTTATAGATGAAGAAACCAATGCCCAGAGAGGAAAAAGAATCCACCAGAAGTTGCCAAGTGAGTTGGGACAAAGCAAGGACTAAAGGGTCGTCTTCCCACAGGGGTCCCACACAAAACTTCCTCTTCTCCCTGACGTTTCCAAGGCGTTTATGGTCCTGCCATGCCCTTTCCCGGGGCCTGGCACTCCTGGAATTGTTCACCGTTTCCCTACTTGTCCCCAGAAGGGGCGGCCTCCCGGGAGCATGGGCGGAGGGCTGTGTCCAGGTGGCCACCGTGGAGCCAACAGTGGCCTGGCTCCCTGAGCACAGTGCTGGACGGACACTCTACAAAGCACTCAGGTGAGGTTCATGCTCCCCGGGTTCCCCATTAAGTCCACAGTATTCCTGGTGTCACCAGAAGAATGCAGGGATGGTCTCATTGCTGTCATCACCAGGAGACAAAGGACAGTTGGTTCCAGGAGAGCTGTGTGACATCAGCTCTCAGCTGTCTGAGTTTAAGACAGCAGAGGCCACAACAAGGCAAGGTCAGAAGAACCTTCCAGAGTCTGGGCCACTAGAAGAGGGAAGAGCACCCCCTTGCTACCCCACAAACAGAACGAGCTCTCAAAGCCTCCAGAGCAAATCTGTCCCTTACCTTGAATTATCACTCCAGAGCCTGGAATGCCACAGGCAAAGACATCTAGAACATCCAGGCCACCCTAAGAGGGACCATTCTAGAAACCTCATGTCTGCCCTGGGAGCAGCCTTGCCAGGGCCTCCGGTTTATACCTCCAAGTGCCCTAGACCCCTGAGCCTCAGACAAATGGGGACACGCTGGGTGAGCCTCAGGCTCTCTCCCACCTCCTCAGGCCACCCGTGGGTCTCCCTCCCTGGACATCCTACCCCAGGGAGAAATCCTTACAGGCAGTTAAACCCCAGAGCAGCCTCCTCCCCTGGTGGGTCTGGTATCACCAAGAGCCCAGGCTCTCTGCATTCTGTCTCATCTATTCAAATACTGAAACCGGACAAGGCCCCTCTTGCCCAGGAGCCACTGGGCTATTACGTTCTTTTCTTTTCCCTTGGAAGCCTCGCAGCCACCCAGAAGGCCAGAGCGGGCCACCTACTTCTTAGTTCCCACGGGCTGCCCGGAGAGAGGAAGGTTAAAGCCAAGGGCAGGGCTAGAGCGAGTGTGCATTCCACACACTGTCCCTCGGCTGACCCTCTCTTGCCAACGCCGAGAGCCACCCGTGGCCACCTCCAGGCTGCACCTGAGGAGCTCACGGGCCAGCCTCCCAAGGAGTCCCTCTCAGCTCCCTACACTGAAGCCTGAACGTGGTTTTATATTCGATTCCTGGGGCTGTCACAACAAAGTACCACAAACCAGTGGCTTAAAACAATGGAAATTTATTCTTTCCCAGTTCTGGAGGCCAGAAGTCTAAAGCCAAGGTGTCTGCAGGGCCATGCTCCCTCTGAAACCTGTAAGGGGCAAATCCATCCTTGCCTCTTAGCTTCTGCCATTTGCTGGCGACCCTGGCTTGCAGCAGCATCAATCCAGCTTCTGCCTCCACCCGCACAGGGCCTCCTCCTCTGTGCAGCTACCCCTCTCTTCCCACAAGGACACCATCATATGCGATTCAGGCCCCCCCCACTCCAGCACGACCTCAGCTTAACTAACTGCATCTGCAATGACCCTATGTCCAAATAAGGTCACATTCTAACGTACCAGGACCAGGACTTCAACATCTTTTTGGGGGACGCGATCCCACCGCAAACAAGTCTTGCAATGGCCCACATCACCACCTGCCTGGATGCCCTCCCGCTTCTCCACAGGCCCCACCTACACCCACCCCCGTGGTGATGCCTTCTGGTTCTTACTGCTCTGGGCCTCACGGGGTCCTCTCTCTGGCCCCAACTTGCTCAGTGTCCATGACCATCCACACTGAGCTGTGACAAAGCATAGACCCTGCCTCCTGTGGCAGTGACCAGTGACCTTAGTGGGTACATGTGTGTTCCATCTTCCCCCCTAGGTTGACATGCCCAGGGCAGGGCTATGCCTAACACCTCCTAGGTGCCCACCAGGCCTGGACAAATGCTGAACAGAAAGACACACAAGGCAGGCCTGCAGAGTCACTCCTTCAGAAGCCACCTTCATACAGGGTGGGTTTCCAGTGGGCCTCCTAATGGCAGTGGTCCCCCTTGCCATCCCTGTCCGGCCTTGGCTAACCCCAGCTCAAGCTTCAGATCTCCGCTTAGAGGCCCCATCCCATGAGAGGCCCGTGATCCTGATCTCTTTTCTGCTCCATGTTCCTGATGCACCTGTCACCTATGTGGCCCATGTCCCTCCATTGATGATGAGCTCCTAGAGGCCACACAGGTGTGCAACAAGCAGTGACAGGTGCTACAGCATGGATGAGCCTAGAAAACACCATGCTGAGTGAAAGATGCCAGACACAAAGGGTCACATATTGTGTGATTCGACTTATGTGAAAGTCTAGAACAGGCAAACCCACAGAGACAGAAAGAGATGGTGGTTGCTGGGGGAGAGGGGTTGGTTGGGGGGAAATGGAAGCTGAGTCTAAGGGTACAGCATTTCTTTTTGAGGTGATGAAAATGTTGTAACATTGGCTGTGCTGATGGCTGCACTATCTGTGACTCTACTAGAAACTACTGCGTTACACATTTTAAATGGGCAAATTGTACAGCATATGATCTATACCTCAATAAAGCTGTTTTAAAAAAATGAAATGTCTTTGATTCTTTTCTTTTTCCAAAACCTTAATTAAACCTGTTGCCTACCTTCAAACTATACCCTCAATCTAATCATTTCTTACCACCACCTTGCCGCTCCCCACCCTCCCTCCCCCGGCCCAGCCACTGTCATCTGTCACCTGGATTGCTGAAGTCCCCACCTGTGCGCCCTGCTTCCATCCCTCCCACCCCACGTGTCCCCACATAGCAGCAGAATAATGGTGCATCACTCCTCTGCACACCCCCAGTGGCTCCCATCTCACCAAAGGAAAGGCCAACACCCGAAGGTGACCTAGAGTCCACGCCCTCTGGCCCCACTTTCCCGTGACCTCATCTCTCCCTACTGTCACCTCCCTGTCCAGCGCCCTGGATTTGCTCCCCACTGAAGGCTCCAGGCCCCCTCCTGTCTCACTGCACTCACTGTGCTTTCTCCTACAAACCAGACAACAGCTTGGCTCACTCCTTCCTCTCCCAAGTCTTTGCTCCAATGTCACCCTCTCGGTAGGGCCTTTCTTGGCCACCCTGTTGAATACTGTCTCCCAGTCAGCCTTCCCTAGTTTGTTTTCTTCCATTGCAGCTCCCACCCTCTGATAAACCACATAACTCATTTACTTGATTTCCTGTCAGGGACTTTGTATCCCCAGCACCTAGAACAGCCATTGGATGGATAGGTGGGTGGATGGATAGGTGGGTGGCTGGATGGGTGGGTGGTGTGGCAAAACAGAAGACCTTCCCTCAACTCAGTGACAAAGAGTTCCAGAAGGCAGGAGAAGACCAGGATTCAGAACCAGAGAAGTACCTGGGAGTGGTGTGCCCTCAGGCCAAGTCACTTAACCTCTCTAGGCCTATTTCTCATGATTCAATGTCCCCAGAAGAGCTCCCTTCCCAGCTTCTCATCATGTGACAGCCACAAGAACTGAAGATTCCCCCCTTAAAGACAGTAAGATCTAACTGGGGGGGAGGTCACTCAGGATGGGAGACTGCAGCAGCTGAGCCAAGTGAGCGAGGAATGAGGACTGGGGGACCTGCCACACGAAGGAGAGCCTGGAACACCAGGCTAAGGAGGAAGACAGGGCTCCTGAAACCAGGCCTCCCTGATCACCGGTGAACATTTCTGAAAAGGCTTGAAGACCCTGGGGCTGGCAAGAGGTGGAGTCTCCTCATCCCTGCTCCCCTCCAGAACCAGGATGAGCCACAGTGACCAGCTTCGAGAGCCGCCCAGACACCCTGGGCTCAGGGCTGGGGACACCTGCCACCCACAGCGAGGAGACCCGGCTATCCCACCCCTCTAGTGGGGAACCTCTGCTGCTGGCAAGGAGGAGGCCACAGAAAGTGAACCTCTCTGCAACATGCAAAAAGGATCCACTCAGAAGTCCGTTATTCCGAGCAGCTTCTGCAGAGGATCAGGAGGTGCCCCATGTCCTGCATACTCCCCTGCTTGGCTCCTGCTATGCCCAGGGGCCGAGACTATGCAGGGCCGGGGGCCTGGAGGCTCTGGAAGAAACACAGCTGGGCCTAAGGTGGCAGAGCAGGCTGGTTTTGGGGTTCTGGCTTCTCAGTGCATTGCTCTCTACATCACACAACCATCCAGGAACCAGGCCTCCGTGCCCTCAGGATTCACCCGCTCTAACAGACTCTGTATCTGAGGCACACTCCCCAGGGGCCGGTCAATTCTCCCCACCGGCAGCCGCCCTCCTCCCTAGAACTACTGCTCGGCTGGGCGGCTGCCTCCTGGAATTCTCTGCCCCGCCAGCTGTCCATCCATTCATTCAACACATTTGCCCTGGGTGTGTCAGCAGAGCTCCAAATTAGCCACTAGGGCAATCGTGTGGGCCGTGGGACCAGAGAGGACCAAGGAAACAGGTGCCACCTCTACCCAAGGAAAGGCTATCACCAAGGAGAGAGACAAGAACTGCATATTCAGAGCCAGCAACTGCTAAACAATCTGGGGTCCAAAGCTAAGGAATTGTAGTGGGTTGAATAGTGGCCCCCAAAATTCACATCTACCCAGAACCTCAAAATATGACTTTATTTGGAAATAGGGTCTTTGCAGATGGAATTAGTTAAGATGAAGTCATACTGGATTAGGGTGGGCCCTAAATCCAAAGTCCTTGATGTCCTCAAACGATGAGAAGAGGACACAGAGAAACACACAGACGGGGAGAAAGCCAAGTGATGACAGGGGCACAGACTGGAGTGACAAAGCCACAAGCCAAAGAATGCCAAGACTGCTGGCAACCACCAGAAGCTGGAAGAGGTAAGGAAGGATGCCCCCCTGGAGCCTTTAGAGGGAGTGTGGCCCTGCCAACACCTTAATCTTAGACTTCTAGCCTCTAGAATTATAAGGTAATACATTTCTGTTGGTTTTAAGCCACCAAGTTGTGATAATTTGTTATAGGAGTCACAAGAAATAAAATAGAAACCAGCATCTAAGCCCAGCCCTAAGAAACCTCGCCGACATCCTCTCACCCTAAGCTGATTGTATCACCAGCCCACGGCCCCAGTCCCTGCCCCACCATCCTGGGGTCCACACACCCTGAAATCTAGCTCCGGCCTCCCCCGACAACCGCTCCACCTTCCCCTGTGCTCTCAGACTACCTATTTTTAGCCCCTGATTACGTCTGCCTTATATGGCTCCCTGTTCCTACAGGAGCGGGATTGTCTCCTCTCCTGCTTCACAAGCTCTGTGAGGACAGAGAATCCCAAGGATATTACCAGCCCTGAGCAGGAGCAGCAACGCTGATGGATTCCCCTGGTTGGTCATGTGTCATGATATTTGAGGAAACTGGTGGCAAATGTCAACTTGCAGCACACTCACAACAGTGATAACCTATATTATTGACATAGTCCATTTAACCTTACAAAGTATTTGATATCAAAAAATATTTTAAGCATCCGATAGCCATTTTCTTATTTTAGCCACATAACAGCTCCATGCAGTAAATAGGGCAAGTGCCATGCTGCCCTTTTTTTTTTTCTGAGAGACTGAGTCTTGCTCTTGCTCAGGCTGGTCGCAAACTCCTGAGCTCAAGTGATCCTCCCGCCTCCGCCTCCCAGAGTGCTAGGATTACAGGCATCAGCCACCACACCTGGCCACCATTTTATGGGTAAAGCAGATACAGAGATGGTCAGGCATTTGGTGGCTTGTGACAAAACCAGCACTTGTCCCTTTCCCGAGTCCTGGTGCCCCTACGTGGGGCTGCTCTGCCACTGTGTGGGCAGCCTCCATCAAGGAGGGACTTGGCTGAGTGGCCACCGGCCTAATTGCCAACTCGGAAAGAAAACCAAAGCAGGAAAAGACTCAGGAAGAGGTGGGTTTGCCACCGGACTCCTATCACTGTCACAGCTTGTACCCAAGCTCACTCCACTGGCAGTCCCAGGACAGGATGGCCTCTCCCATGGCAGAGCAGGTGCTTGGTCCTTCCCCCATTTTTTCCAGACCTTTCCTAGGTCCCAGAGAGCACTGCTGGTCTCTTGACCTCCCGGGTAAGTGCTAGAAAAATAAGTAATCTTCTACTACCGGACACTTGAAATAAAGGCAGTAGGAAACGCAGAGGAAACTAAGTAATCAACAAACTGGCTAGAGTCCTCTCTGGAGGATGCAGTCGCAACAGGACCTAAGCACTGTGCAAATCGGATATGCACAGCAGGGCTGTATTTTCCAGTGGAACAGCCTTGTCAAGCCTTTACCTATTGCCATCTAGGGAATGCTATGGTAGACAACTGGGCTGGCCTAGGTCCTAACTGAATGGTGAGTGGCCACTTGGAGGAAGATCAGGGGCTGCAGTTTGGGCAGTGATCCCGTGGTGGGGGGAGGGGGCTCCCAAACCCCAGGGCTCTCCCCTGGCTTGGTTCTGGGCTGAGCTCCCAGAACAACCCACTTCCTACAAGCCCAGAACTCCAGGCCAGACTTTGCCTGCACCTGTTTGAGCTCAGAGTGCAATCCCTGCTCTAGAAGGATCAAAATATATCTGAGAGTGAGGGGAAGGGGGGACGGGCTAGCCAGAAGGGGAATAGGCCAGAGTCTACTGAGGGCCTAGGGAGACAGAAACTTGACTCGGCATTCAAGGCTCTTCCCAACTGGCCCCAACCCATCAGGGTGGCCTCATCTCCCCCGAACATGAGCCCTACATTCTAGTCAGAGCTGGTCTCATCTCGTCCTTGCCAGTGCAATGCCCGGAGCTTCTCCACCTCCTGGCTTTGATCACCATCTTCAGATGTCTCTGCCTGCCTGCACAAATCATCTGCTCATTCATTAGACATCATTAAACACCTTCAATGAGCCAAGCACTGTGCTGTGCTAAGTGCTGGTGATGCAAAATGAGCAAATTAAACAAAAGCACAGCCCCTGTCCTCTCACAGCTGACAATCCAGGGATAGTCTTCTCCCTCCAAGTCGGGCTGAAACCCTGCCCCTCAGTGAGACCGACCTTCCCAGCCATCCTCCAAACTCCAACCAGCGCTTAGGCTGCTGGGGGGTGTTAGTTACATTTTTTTTCAGTGCGTGTCATCTCCCCAAATAGAAGGTCAGCTCCTGGGGGCAGAGAAACAACCTGTATTGCCTGCACAGTGTGGCCCGGCCAAGGCCTCCCAGGGCTGAGGAGGTGCTGAGAACTGGGCCGTATGGGGAGGGGCCCCACGGCCGTCTCACCCCTCACCCCTACCTGTCATATGCCCCACTCCTGCCCCTCAGCTCCTGCACATCTGAGCTTCCATCGTGCCCACACGTCTGATCACATCCTGCCCTTCACCCTTAATCCAAGTCCACCCTGCTCTCCCCGACATTTAAGGGTGGGCTCCCCAGTGAAGACCGCATCTCCCTTTTCCTCAGGACTCTGGTCAAGTCCCTCCTCTCTCCCTAGGGTGGGCCACACAGCCTGCACTCACCCTGCGCTCTTTGGTACTTTGAATGGGAAGAGGTGTCAAGGGCACTGAAGGTTGTGAAGGAGAAGGACCCCAGGGAAGGGAGGGGGAAGAGAAAAGCCTCTTTCCATTTCTTAACACCCTTGCAATGAATGGGGCAGCTCACACCACTCAGGCCACTGTCCCATCCACAGTCCTCCGGAGCCCCAGGATCTGGAGCTGGATGCAGCAACGGTGACGGTGCTTTCCTGCCATCTTGACAGTGTGATCTCAGGAAAGATGGGCTCCTGGGATGGCACCAGGCAGGAGCTGCCTGCCCACCGTAGTCTCATGATGCCCTCAGAATCGGGCTGCTGGGTACCAGCTAGGGGAGGGCTGGTGGGGAAGAGGCCGCTGGAAGGCCCTGGGCTAGGAGGTGTGAATGTCTGACCTCCTAATAGCTCAGGCACTTTAATTCTGGCTAAACTAAATTGATTTAATTTTGATTATTAATTAAATTTAATGAATGAGTGCATCTAATTCTGGCACTTTAGTTCTGATTCTGCCACCCAAGCTCCCCGCCCTGAGACTGAGCAGCTCAGAAACGGCTGCTCTGGAAGTCCTCTGTGGGGAGGGTGAGGAAGTGATAACTGGCAGGCATGTCTCCAAGGTGGCAGAATGGGGCACCTGAGACCTTGACTCTGAGTACAACCATCTTCAGGGCTGGAGGGGGATGACACTGAAAGCAGATAGGACAGGACTTCCCTGATCCTAGGGAAGGATGACAGCACAGGCCATCCACGCCAGGAAACCAATCAGCAAAATCTGACTGACACTATTGGTCACATCACGCCCACCACCTTCACCTCCTGCCTAGGACACCAGGCTGGGGATGAGCCCAGGGGACTGGGACCTGTCGAGGTCTAGGTGAGTCCAGTTTGGTCACCCTACAGCTGCTCACCAGGGCTTCGATCCGGCCACTCATCTGCTCACGCATTCAGGACCAGGAGGAGGAAGCTCGGCTCTACGGCCCAGCCCGAGCACTCAGACTAGCAGACTAGTTATTGCCTCTGTGTTGTGATTTAGGAACTTCGGTAAGACTTTTCCCGTCAAACAGGAAATCCCACCTTAGAGATAGATACCCTGAGCTAAAATTCTTCTGAATCCTTTGAAACAAAGAGTGATTGAGAAAAGTGGCATCTAAGTTTGGCCAGCTCCATGGCCAGCTCTAATCCATGGCAGTGAGCTCCAGGTCCTCGCCTGACTGTGTGTAGAGAGAGCAGAGGACAGAGCAGGATGCCAATGGGGTAGGGAAAGGAGCCACCAAGAGGGAATAAAGGGGCCAAGCAGGTGGACTGGATGCAGAGTCGGGAGACAGACCCCTCCTGCTAAACTCCGCCTGAAAAGGCAGGTGAGGGCGGAGCGGGGCTCTGCGGAAGAGGACTCCCAGCGAGAGAACAGAAGCCAGCCAGTCAACCTGTTCCTCTCGCTCATCCCCCTTGCCCCGAAGTGAGTCCCAGAGATGAGCCACGAGAGGGCACAGGCAACACGAAGGAGGACCTGAGGCTGCACCCACCTCCACTCCACAAGGAAGGATGAGAACCAAAGCTGTCACCGGGTCACTCAGGCCATGTGCCTACTGTGCCAATTTCCACTTAAAAAACAAATCCTAATGAAGTCTACAATGCTTTAGCCATCATAGCCTCAACAGACATTTGTTGAATAAATGTCTCATATGATGAAGCATGGAGTTGGATTTTGCCCTCCACTCTCTGGCGTCCTGGCCTGAGGGGCATGCTGCCGACATTCGCTGTGATAAAAACATGGGTCCGTTGCCTTTCCCCCCAGGCCTCCTCTCTTATGCTTTGCCCAGTTCCGCTCCAGCACAAGAGACCAGGATCCGGTCCTGGTCCTACTGCCCAGTACCATACAACTCGGGGCAACTGGTCCCCTTCCTCCCCCACAGGGCTCCCTCGAGGATCAGTCTGGTTCCTTCTCCTCCATGGCCCTCCATGCCCTCCGGAGCAATACCTAGTGTAGACCAGGATCCTCCAGCCTCATTCTCCAGTGTGCACCCTGCTGGCACTGGGGCTACCGTGTCCACCTCTGACGCACGGTACCCATGTGAGGTCCCTCAAGGCTTCTCATCAGAGCCGCAGAACGCCTCCCGCGAGACCTACCCCAGACCTCCCCTCCCTGGTCCCCCCAGCATTCTGACACCTCGGCCACCCCATCTCCCACACTCCCTAGCACTCTTCAATCCTTCCCTCCCCTAAGACGCTCCGCTGGCCCATGGACACAGTAGTCTTCTCTAGTGTAGAAAAAGTTTCCCTCTACCTCTACAAGCCCATCCGCTCCCGCCTACTGTTACTGGCCTTCATCCCCCGCAAAGCTAATTTCTAAAGGTTTCTACGTCTAAATACGTTGCCTCCACATCCTCACTGTCTACTCTCAAACCCCTCATAACCTGTCAGTGACCTGGTTGTCAAAACCAACACCTCCTCTTCTCAGGACCTCTGTGACATTTAATCCCGTTGGCCACCTCTTCTTCTAGAAGATGTCCTTTCCCTTGGCTTCCAGGCCCCCGTCTCCTCTTGGATCCCTCCCCATCTTTCTGAAATTCATTCATCATTTTCTTCCACTTCCTGCTCCCCACATAAAGCATTCCTCATGAATCGGCCCTCAAATTTCTTGTCCGCGCTCTGTAGCCCCTCGGCGGCCTCCTAGCCTCACTCCCATCTTTATGTAAGTGAAGCTCATCCCCAGATGCCCAGACCCCACTTTCCTCACAAGCCGCAACCCCACCGCTCTGCCTACTGCTAGACATCTCTGCACAGACGTCCTGACATTCATGATGACCCAAACTGAACTTTAAACATCTGTTCTTCCCTCTTATGTTCCTGATCTGTTTTTCTGGGAAGATCATTCCTCCAGAGACCTCCACGAAGCCTGGGGGGCCCTCTGCCCTGCCCTGGCTCACCAGGGCGAGGAGTCTGGTGGATTCAGAGGTGGCACCTGCCAAGTTGCCCTTCTCTCCTCTCCCACCCAGCACCTGAGCCCACGCCCTGCCACTCACGTTGCTGCTGTGGCTGACAAACCAGCCTCCCCGCCCCCCACCCCTTCCTACCAACGACAGCCAGGTGGATGTTCCCACAGCCCTCCCCCTCAGCCCCCCAGCAGGGCCCTTCAGCCCAGTCTCGACTCCCAAATAGATCGCCTGGTCCAACTTGCATCCGCCTGCCCTATGGGAGACAGAACAATGGCCCCTTTCCTGGTTCTCGCCAGAGACCCACGCTGCTGACTCTGTGAGTCCCCTTGTCATGTTCCCCTTACATGAATTCCCTTCCTGCCATCTTTCTACCACTGAAGCCTACTTTCTTCAAGGCCCAGCTCACGTGTTCCCTCATCTGTAAAACATTTCCTGATCACTCAGCTCAAAATGACCTCCTCACTCCCTTCGATCCCTCCTCACTTTTCCTGCACCTCCCTTGTGACACTTATGTGTGTGTTATTTGAACAGGTGCAGCTACATATGAGATGGAAGATGCCTTACCTCCCCTACTGGACTATAAGCATGACAAGGACAAAATGCCTGCCTGAATCCCCCTAGAACCATACCTAAAAAACAGGAGGGACCCAATAAATATGGGATGAGTGCCTGGATGATGAAATGCAGCACAGTGTTTGCATGAGAAAGGGCTTTGCATATTTGAGCAGTATTTACACATAAGGTTTGTGCCATGGGGAGGCCTGAGTTTAGGTTTGGAACACGCCCAGGAACTACAGCAGCATCCCACAGCAGCAGACCCCATCCCTTCCCACTCCCCCCGGCTACCACCCTTGCTCCAGCCAGGATGCACTGCACCTAGCCCTGGCCCCACAGGAAACAGCTGTCCTCCTTCCGTGCCCATGGAGATTAGCCTGCTTCCCAGCCCACCACAGCCAGTGAGCACCAAACGGCCAGCTAGATGCAACTGGCCTCACTGGGACCACCCTCGAGGGATGAGGGGGCAAAAGCACTGGCCAAGGAGTGCAGAGAACTGGATACCAGCTTGGCCTACCATGAACAAGCCATCTGACCTTCACTGTAACACCCTGACGTAGGACAAAACCAGCATTTCCCAAATTGCAGTTCCACAGGCCACCAAGGAAGGTGCCACTTTCTGGTGGAGATGCATCCATTTGCATATCCCAGGCTGGTGCTCCACAAACTCAATGTGGGAAACTGAGACTAGATACTCCCTCTGGGCTCATCCAGCTACTCCGAGCCAGGAGTCAGGGAACTAGCTGGGGATGCAGCTTCAGGGGGCTGGAGAGGCTTTTGGGGCCTCTCCCTCCCCCAGACCCCTGAGCTCACTACCCTCTCTCAGCAGCCCTCCCACAGTGGATGTAGCAGCTGAGCTGCCCTGTTGAGGAAACTGCAACATAGGCCTCTTTCTGGAAATAACCAGCCTGCGGTAGGTGAGGAGGGGGTAGGGTGGCGGTGTCCTGAGACACCCTGCACCCTCTCTCTCATGGCAGGGCAGGTTGGCCCTGGGAACTCACAAATGGACAACCCCAGCACGCGCCCACCGCGTGCCACTGGGATGGTGGGGCTGGAGAGAGCAGACCGGCAAGTCTGCAAACCACGGCTGGGCTGGATGTGGAGGACGAGGGATGGATGGACACAGAACCCGCAGGTCCTCCATCTCTGTAGCAAGCACCAGGAAGGACAGCAGAAAACGAAGATGCCCCAAAGTCAGCCTTTAGCCATAAATATCAATGGCGTAAACCCATTGCTCTCTTGGCACCACCCACCCTCAAGGGAGATCGAAAGCGCAGCTCTTCACCCTGCAACCCTGGGGAAGCGTCCCCTCGGCGGCCTCACCGACCGCCCCATTCCACCCTCTTCGCACACACCTGGCAGGCGGAGAGAGGTGCAGGAGTGCAGGCAGGGGCTGTCGGAGACAGGCCCAGGCGGGGAGAGGAGCCCCTGGCTGGGTGAGAGCAGCCCTGGCCCAGGTGTGCCTCTGCTTCTGACCTACCAGCTGACCTCAGTGAAGTCTCTTCATTTCTCTCGGTTTCCTTCCCTCACCTGGACAACAAGGAGACTGGCCAAACCATCTCTAGGGTTCTTTCCCCCATCCTTGAGCAGGCCTGTCCCCGAGGCAGGTGCCTGAGACAAAAAGCAGGACCAGGTCAGTTACACAAGACCAAGGGTGACAGGTCAGGGGTGCAGGGCCTGGCTGCTCATTGCTCCTGGTATTGGTGCTGGTGACTGACAGCCAGTGACAGAGGGCACTCGGTCTCCTCACTGGGGAATAGGAAGAGGGGGCTGTGGAGCCCACTGCCCAGTCCAGCACGGGGGAAAAAAAGAAGGAAGAGAAGCTCCGCAGGGCCCCACCCTAGGCAGTGGGCAGGGAGAAAGTTAGTGACACCTGCTGCCACCCATCTGAGGGGGTGAGCACAGTGCAGAGGGAAATAAGGACACAGCAGTGGGGTGGGAAGAAGTCAGGAATAAAGTTGCTACCTGTGGGTAGGGTGGCATTTACTAGGGTGGTACAATTTCGGGGAGAAATTAACCACTAGGAAGTACTGTCATTATAGGGACATGAGGAAGCCAGCCCTGTGGGTGGCACCTCCCAGCAGGTGCAGGGGGCAGTGTGCAATCTACAACTGGAGCAGATTAGTGACAAAATCCACAGCCCAAATGGCGGCAGGAGAAAGCAGGGGAGCTTCCACGCTGGCAGCCAGGCCCAAGGCAGACGCACATGGCGGGGCCGGGGAAGGTAAGTGAGTACAGAGAGAGGACCTCCACGCAAAGTACCTGCCTGACTCTTTTCCCCACAGCAAGAGCTCTAGCAAGGCCCATGGAACATTCCAGATGTCCACTTCCCTTGGTGGGAGGAAAGATAAAGGATGTCCCTAAAAGGCTAAAAATTCCAGAGGCCCTACCATGTGGAAGCTCAGCGAGGTGGCAGCTGGGCCAGGGCTGGGCTGGAGCAGAGGAGGGGCTGCGAGGGGAGAGGGTGGCAGTGGCCTGGGGCTCAGGATCCAATTACACGGCTGTTTCCATACTTAGCCACCTGACAGCCACTTGGAACACTCACCACTTGAGCCACTGCAGCCCCGCAGGGCCCAAATTAACTCAAGGGCAGACAAGGGCAGGGCTCAGCACATGCAATGGCCGGAGCCCCCAACCTTACGTCTCAAACCCCCAAAGGAATGGCTTTTGTTCCTGTCCCCTGCCTGCCTTCCTTGCTGGGACTGTGCCCTACAGCCCCTACTCAAACTCAGAGACCCAAGGCTGGCCTCCAGGCCGCCATGGTCTCAGGTACAAAGACCAAGGGCTGGGCTCAGTGCAGACAGAAAGTCGGGCAAAGACAAAGCGGCAGTCCTGGATCCCTAGGAGGATCCCTGGAGCAGCCCCGAAGCATCCCAAAGGGGAGCCCAGCCTCAAGAGCCTTGGGAACTAGAGAGGTGGCAAAATGATCTGGTGTCCCCTCCATAGCCTATAAATAACCTCCATGCAACCCAAGCCACCACCCCCACTACCCAGAGTGCTGAGGTGTGACAGGGAGCCCAAGCCCAGGAGCCAAGCCCCCCAGGAAAGCCCCCCGAGCAGCAGAGGCCCCACTCCACAGTGGCTCCCATCCCTCTCCTGAACTCTGTCCAATTCTGTCTCCAGCCTGAACGCCAGCTGTTGGATCCTTTCAAAACACCACCTCCACCTCTGCCTCACTGTTGCCAAAACGACCCCAACTTTGCCCATTGTGTCCCCTCTTCCTCAATCATGCAAACCCATTGCAGCTGGAGTCCAGACCTCCGCCCATCTCCCACCAGGCAGGAGGGTCGCCTGACAACCTCCAGCTCCAGGACTGTGTCACTTTGTCCATCTCAGAGGCTTCCCCAGCCTCGACTTTTGGGGCCTCTTCCCCAGCATCACCCGGCCATTCCTCTCTCTGACCCCCAGCTTAGGCCTCAGGCCTGGCTGCCTCCCTCAGGTTGCCGCTTCCCCTTTCTCAGGCCCCTCTGGGAGCCCTCACTGCCCTTCTCAGCACCCGCTCCTTTTCAACTACAGAGAGAAGAGAGTGAGGACAGTGAGACCAGCAGGGAGCAGGGGTTTGCTGCAGGCCCCACCCACCCCAGCCTGGTAAACAGAAAACCTGGGCAGGGGTGGAACTCTGGGGGTGCAGTCTGGGGCCTGGCCAGTGCCAGGGTGGGACATACCTGCCTGTCCTGAGAGCAGCAGCGAAGCCGCCAGGCAGCAGAGCAGGACCCGAACCCTCATGGTGACTGCCAAGAGAGCCCAGCTGCTCTGCACCTCTATTTATAGGGCGCAGGTGGGGCGGGGCCAGGGAGAAGGGTCACACAGTCACTGGGGCAACTGGGCGGGCACAGTGGGGAAGACACCCAGACCCCGGCAGGCTGTGCGGAGGCCTCCACCGTCCCAGCTGCCAGCCCCGGAAGGCAGGGCCGGGCTGCATTCTCTTCCCCTACCCCCCAGCAGCCCTGGGATCACATGACATGGGGCATATAGGGTGGGGGTAACAGGGATAGAGTGGAGCATCCCCTGGGCTGAGAGAGATCTACGGGTTAGGAACCTGAGTCTTCCCAGAACTGGTACTACCTTGACCTCAAGTCTGAGGCAGGTCGGGGACCTTGGCACACCTCTGCTGGAAGGAAATGTTGCAGGCAAATCAAAAAATCCTATTTGATAGGCCACTGATACACATTCTAGAGAATGATCAGTAAAGGAAAACCTGTGACATCTGACCTTTGAGGTCAACGTCTGGGAGCACGACCGTCCCAGCCTCTAGAAGAGAGAGTGTGGACCAGGAGTAGACGGAGACGCTGCAAGATGTGTCTGAGGTAGTGGTGGAAGTCAGAGGGTGCAGCAACAGAGATCCATTTCCAATGGCACAGAAGTTCCAAAACGTTCAGTCACCTCGGCAGAGTGTCATTTGATGCAGTTTTCCTAAGGGCACATGATGGCCCAGAGAGGCAGTTGTAAGAAGATAAGGGAAAGCAGACGCTGACTAGCATGGGGAATGGTGTCACTGGGAGGAGAGGTAGAAGCTGGCCGAGAAGGAAGGGACCTAAAAGTAAAGCGGGCATCTGTTCCATGCTAGGTGCCTGAGAGATCTTTAAACAGCTTTGTTGAGGTGTGATCAACACACACCACAGGACGCATACGTAAAGGGTACAATCTGATAAATACTGACGTATGCATTTAACTGTGTAGCCATCACCACAATCAAGACAAGGACCGGACTCCTCACCCCTAAAGTTTTCCTCACGTCCCTTCACTGTCCTTCCCTGCAACTCCTTCCCAGGCAAACACTGATCTGCTCTGTCCCTATACATCAGTTTGCATTTCCTAGACTTTGCTATAAATGGAATCACAGGTTTGTTTTTTTTTTTTTTAAGAGACGGGATGTCACTATGTTGCCCAAGCTGGCTCAAGTGATCCTCCCGTCGCAGCCTCCGGGTAGCTAGGACCACAGGCAAGCACCCAGCTTATGTGTGGTCTTTTCTATGTGCTTCTGTCACTCAGCATAATTGTTTTGAGATTTGTTTATGTTGTAGCATGTATGGATAGCTCATTCCTTTTTATTACTGAACAATATTCCATACAGACCACCATGCAATCCACCTGTTGATGAACATTTGGGTTGTTTCCAAGTTTGGGCTATCACAAATAAAGCTGCTTGAACATTTGTATACAAGTCAGTTTGTGGACATATGGTTTCATTTCTCATGGGTAAATGCCCAGGAGTGAAATGGCTGGGTAATATGGTACGTATCTGGGTTTTTTCTAGATGATCATATCATTTTACATTCCAAGGGTGCATGAGGGTTCCAGGCTTCCCCCATCCTCACCAGTACTTGGTGTGGTCAGTCTTTTTAACTTTAGTCATTCTAATAAGTGTGTAGTAGTATCTCAACATAGTTTCGATTTAAGTCCTTTATCAGGTATATGATTTCCAAATATCTTCTCCTAGTCTGTAACCTATCTTTTCATTTCATTAAATTTGTTATTGACATACAGTAGTGTACTGTATCCTGTCTTTTCATTCACTAAAGTGCCTTTCAAAGAGCACAAGTCCTTCATTTACATCAAGCCCCATTTATCAATTTGTTCTTTTATGAATTATACTTTTAGTGTCATATCTAAGAACTCTTTGCTTAACTCAAGGTCACAAAGATTTTTTTCTATGTTTTCCAGAAGTATAATAGTTTTAAGTTTTACAATTAGACCTGTGATCCATTTTTATATTATTTATTTATATGTTGTCAGAAATGGAACACAGTTTAGATTTTTACATATATGTCCAGTTTTTCCAGCACCCTTTGTTGAAAAGACTATCCTTTTGCCACTGAATTGCCTTTGTACCTTTTTTTTTTTTTTGGGGACAGAGTCTCTCACTGTTGTCTGGGCTAGAGGGCCGTGGCATCAGCGTAGCTCACAGCAACCTCAAACTGGGCTCAAGCGATCCTCCTGCCTCAGCCTCCTGAGTAGCAGGGACTACAAGCATGTGCCACCATGTCCGGCTAACTTTTTTTTTTTTTGAGACAGAGTCTCACTTTGTTGCCCGGGCTAGAGTGCCGTGGCATCAGCCTAGCTCACAGCAACCTCAAACTCCTGGGCTCAAGCAATCCTTCTGCCTCAGCCTCCTGAGTAGCTGGGACTACAGGCATGTACTACCATGCCCAGCTAATTTTTTCTATATATATTTAGTTGGCCAATTAATTTCTTTCTATTATTAGTAGAGACGGGGTCTCACTCTTGCTCAGGCTGGTTTTGAACTCCTGACCTTGAGCGATCCGCCCGCCTCGGCCTCCCAGAGTGCTAGG
>CAUYRT010081747.1:0-150591 GCA_963574885.1 Lepilemur ruficaudatus
TTTTTTTGAGACAGGGTCTCACGCTGCGGCCCGGGCTAGACTGAGTGCCGTGGCGTCAGCCTGGCTCACAGCAACCTCAAACTCCTGGGCTCAAGCAATCCTTCTGCCTCAGCCTCCCGAGTAGCTGGGACTACAGGCATATGCCACCATGCCCGGCTAATTTTTTCTATATATTTTTAGTTGGGCAATTAATTTCTTTCTATTTATAGTAGAGACGGGGGTCTCACTCTTGCTCAGGCTGGTCTCGAACTCCTGACCTTGAGTAATCCACCCGCCTCGGCCTCCCAGAGTGCTAGGATTACAGGCGTGAGCCACCGCGCCCGGCCAGATCTCCAAGTTCTTTTACTGCATCCAGCAACCCGGAAAGCGATCATTCTAATCTACATTTATTCAAATTAAAAATAAAAAACCAGAGTCTAAAAACGGGCAAACAGACACATGGAAGGCAAGCGCAGTTGGAAAATTGCTATTTGCAAATCGGCTGCTTAATTGCTGAGTGTTAGTACATAGTCACTTTAAAAATGATTTAATTACGCCGTTTTCCTACTCTGCAATTAGCCCGTCGGAAGGGACCTGTGTGTGGGGCCCGCCCCGCTCAGGGCGAGCAGCCCCTGCTCTCCCACCGACCCACTGCCGACTCAGGGACCACATGCAGGTATGACGCGGGCACCCTCCCAGTAAGTTACCTTCAAGCACTGGCCTTGGGCAAGGATTACACCTCTTTGAGACTCAGTTTTTTTCTCTGTAAAATGGGTTCATGATACAGCCCCTGTGTGCCTGTCCTGAGGATTCAAAAGGTGTGTGGAGAACAAGCACGAGGCAGGCATGAAGTCGTGGGCAGGTGGCCCTGAGGGAAGGGTTATTGTGCCACCTGAGGGAGGCTGACGCTGTGCCCAGATGTCACGCTGCTTGCAGTGTGGGCTACTCTCTGCTTGAAGGTTCACTGTGTGCGAACACGCCTTATGTTCCCCAATGATTACAATTCTGAGTGCGGCACCTGTTCCACATTTGACACCTTGCAAAGCCCCTTGAGTAGACCCATAACCACACTGGAGGGTAGGTACTAACACCTACACTTCACGTATGGGGAAACTGAGGCCGGCAGGAAAGGGACTTGCCCAAAGGGACTGGAACCTTGGCCTCAGTGGAGACATGTGTTGAAGATGTGTTTTCCCAGCAGAATTCATTCCAAGCATTGGCTGTGCTCCAGGCTGGCCGAGCACAGTCTGGGACGTGCAATGAGGAAGGACTGATGCCAACCTCGACGTTACCCGGACCACGTTGGCACTCAGGACCCAACAGCTCACAGAACCTGCAAAGACGACGTTTGATCCACTGCCCAGACATTCTAATAAGCCTTCCAGAACCCACGAGGAAAAGGGAATTAAGGTGACACAGGGCACCTGCAGGGCAATGAAGTCATTCAGGAAATCTCCGGGACGTAGCTTGAGATTCTGAGTGTGAAATGGGGAGTGAGGCCAGTGAGGGGCAAACAGGGAGGAAGGAGACACAGTCCCGCCCTGGAGGGGCACACGACGTTGGGGGCAGGTGAGGCAATGCCAGGCAAGTCACCCAGACATGAGGCAGCAACGGTGGCAGGATCCAAACACACATTTGAAAGAGACAGAGGACAGAGGGCAGACGCCCTCCAGTGCGAAAGATCTCCGAGGGGAGGATTTAATGCAGGTGGTGCTCACTGTGCTCTGGTCGCCTGCACAGAACGGAGCGGAAGTCGCCTTACCAAGACATCACAGCCCCCCCACCAGGAATATGCCTTCCCATTTCACAGATGAGGATAACGAGGCATAAGAAACATTGAAAACTCAGTGTTGACCGCAGGAAGAGGCTCCAGGCCACCTTCTCTGCATGGCCCAGATCCCCAAGCCACATCCACAGAGGGGTTGGCACAGCACAGCACCCACCTGGCACATCCTGGGCAACTCTGACGCTCTCCAACCTGCCAGCAACTGGACACTGACCTCAGCCTGTCGCAACTTGGGAGCTGTGTTATTGCCACCTGTGAGTTATCCACTGCTCAGGGCTTCTTAGCTCCATCTCAGCCCGGCACTCAACCCGGCAGCGTCTGCTGGGGGCCAGAAGGGCGCCTGAACTCACAGGAGCAGCAGCCCCCGTGGAGCCTGTGCCCACTCCCTGCGTCCATCCCAAGAGCCTCTTCTCCCGATGGCCTTCCACGTGTGGAAGCCCCTGCCATGGCTTTGCGATGTTCCGTGGCCACTGGAGTCGGGGGCTGGTGCTCCCCAGCAGATCTTTCCAGATGGGCCTGATCCAGGGCCCCCAGCGCCCCTGCCTGCAGCCTTTACCAACGCCTTAGGGAAGGAAACTGGCACAGGACCTGGGCTCAGACACATGCAAAAGCAGTGCCCACCTCACTCCTGGCCCCAGCAGCCTGTTTACTCCATAATGAGGATTCGATCCTTTGCAATGACTCTCTCATTAGAAACTCCTGGGGAAAGTGAACTCGGTCAGTGCCAGAGCTTCTTCCAACAAACCTCTCCCAAGCACCTATGTGCCAGGCTTCGCGCTAGACCAGGCCTGCAGAACAGGTGGGCAGGGATTTCTGCAGCCACAAAAAACAGGCACAGTTTCACCTGGGTCTCGTCCAGACGCTTGCGGGGTTGCTTCACTTCGTCCCATCCCAACTGATCCCCAACTGATGGCTTTTCCTGTACAAACGAGGAGACTGAGGCACACCAGGTGAAGTCACTTCTCCTGGGTCAGAAAGGACGAGGTGGACTCTACCTGACTCAGGGTCCACAAATGTGTGCCTCCTATGGGGCTCGCACTCTGTGGGAGTGAAGGGGCACCACGGTGCTGGCTGGTTTTATTTCTGTAGGTTTTAAAATGACTCAAGGTGGGACCTTTGCAGTGGCTCTTCTCCCAGCTGGCAGAGTCAGAGTGTGTTTATAACCATCCAGGCTGAATGAGGCCTGTGTCCCTGGAAGTGCCCGGGTCACTCCCCTGGCATGTGGCGTGGGCAGAGCTCCCCTTGGCACATGGGGCCTCCTCAGCCTCCAGCAGGTATCCTGCTTCCACAGCTGCTCTTGCAAGCCCTCTGCTGGGCACACTTCCAAGAACCAAGGCGGGTGTTGGAGCCAACCTCCTGCCCCATGCCAGCCAGCTGGTAGAGGGCAGAGCCTGCAAGCCAGTGCCAGCGGACACAGCAGGTGCAGGGACAGGGGGCTGCAGGGGAGAGGCCACCTGCCCTTGATGCCATGTTGTGGCTCAACGAGAAGCAAACCTCAGTGGGGAGCCAGGACATAGCCCATGCGTGACCTCTGGGTTCATTGGGGGAAATTGCATTTGATGTGTGGCTGGAGGGTCCAAGCTGAATTTCCGGCCAGGCGGAGGAAAGTCTCTGCAATCGGAATGTGCTGAGGTGTGGGAGGGCTGCGCCCTCACATTGAATTTGCTCGGGCAGGACACAAGAGCACCTCCTATGAATGCGCCAGGCCAGTGACTTCTCTCTGCCGCTGCCTGGTGTGGATCACACTGACCCACACATTGTCCCCGGGAGCCAACCTATCTGGGAGGATGGCAGGCCACCCTAAAGCCCAGAGTGTCATTTTAAACAGGAAGCCCCCAAATAGAATAAGACAAATAACAACACAAGTAGAATTAGCTAGAACCCCCAGACCCACAACAATGCAGACCTAAAGAGCTTCCCCACCCAGCAGCTGCCTCGTGTGGACAGAGGCCAGAAATTCCCACAGGAGTGGAGTGGAAGGGCTGGTCACGACTGGACAGAGCGAGGAGGGGACGTGAGCTGCCGGGTCGGAGACCAGGGACTGGGCTTGGGAGTACAGCTGTGGGGTTAACCTACCCTTGTGACCTAGAACCTATCTTAGGAAAATTCCTGAAATTGGGCAACCCACATACAATAACTTCCTTCTCCCTGTGCTGACACATCCTCGACTCTTCTTGCAATCATTTAAAATCATGGAATGAGGACAACGGCAAGCTGCTGCGACAGTAACAAGAAGAGACGCAGCTTCCACCTGACCCAGCACGTCCACTTGTTCCCGTCCGGCCTTGTCCACAGCGGAGCATATTCCACAGCAGTGCAGTGACCACACGCGCCCAGATCTGTGCTCTCATTTTATCACCGGACGGCCAGCATTTCCCGCTTGCTGTGTAATATCCCATCCAGTGTTCGTGGCATTATTGACGGCTCATCCATAAGCTGAACTTTTTAAAATCCTTTCTGCAACGACTGAGTGCCTGCTACCCGAAGCGCCCTTGGCGATGCACTGTTTTCTGTGTTATTGCCACGACCAGCAGCAGCGCCTCCTGTGAGCATTTCGTCAGTTTACACCTCCCCGGCCTCCTTGCCCTGCATTATTTCCTAGGTTAAGACCCAGGACCACGGGGCCTCAGGGAGATACTTTGAGCCCCTGTATGGCTTTTTTTTTAAATGTATAGATCCAAGAAACTCTTACAAACTCGGTATTTTAAAAACAAGGGTCCTCATTTATTCTGAGGGTGTCCTGGAACAAAACGATAACACTTTCATATGCCAATTCCCAGATTACAGAATCTGACACTCTAAATTCATTTCCCAAGTAGCTGTTGACTATATTCCATTTCTGCTAAGAGCAGCCCAAATGATGCACTGAGTGTTTCTAAAGAAGAGGGAAAAAATGTACAAGGCATGAGAAGATGAGATCTGAGTGCTCTGAAAGGAAATTCTATTTTAAAACACTAAGAAGATTTGATACAAAATATAAGAATTCATTAGGAAATAAGACTCAATTAATACAACCCCCATCTCAGGAAAGGTCAGAGAAATGCTTTGAGTCATGACATTGGGGAGAGTTGGTTGGAAGTTTTAGTGGCAAAAAGTTACGGAATACAAAACAAACGCTGAGCTGATGACAACTGACTAGCTAAGGAACTGGCCCCGAGGTCACCTCCACATTGTGTCCTAGTCTTTGAAGAGAAACCCTTAAAGAAGTAGGTGATGTAGGTGGCCATGGTAATGACCATGGCAGCGACAAGTCATCTTAGTCCGTGTGTGCCGAGCTCCGTGTCACAGTCTGGCTCCCAAGCCCAAGAAGGGGACCCCCAACATGTAGCCCCCAAAGGGAGTGGGGAGGCTTCTCCACCCTGCACCTGCAAACGTGGCAGTGCATGGAGAGTCCACAGGGAACGAGGGCCACCTGACAAGAAGGCCCAGGCTCCTGTCACAGGTCAGCTGTGGCGGGGCGTGCATGTGGCCCGTCCCTCAAAGGGGGGCTGCTGTCTTCCCAGGAAGCACCCTCCCCGCACTCCCAGACTCCTGTGCGCCCGAGGCCTGGCAGCACCACAGGAAGAACAGGGAGTTCCCTAGAGCCAGACAAGCACGCCCTGCCCCCAGGTCCATGCCCACCTGGGACACGTTCAAGCTGATAAAACCCGCAGGCGGTGTCGGCAAGAGGCCCGGTGTTCCAGGTTCCTCAACCCACGCTAGTCCCCTCTCCTGCCACACCCTGCACATCATCCTCTGAGTGACCTGCACCGGTCCCTAGCACCTTCAGGGGAACGCCGGAGTCCCTGACAATAGCAGGCCACGCGGGAGGGAGGCCAGGCTCAGAGAGCAGGGGATGTGCCCAGTGTCCCCCACTGCTGCAGGGCTCAGGACAGGGAAAACGAGAGCAAGGTGCCTGCTGCCCCTCCCTACTCCCTGGTGGCTCTTCCGGCTCCTTTTCTATACGCCGTGGCAACCTGTGACACCTGTTTCACGACAAGTGGATTTTCTACTCCCTCAATCCACCTGAGAGCTCCCTGGCCAGCTCCTGGCCCAACGCGTGGCAGGAAGTGAGCGCCAATAAATGCGGGCTGAACGGCTGCATGTGAGAATGAATGACAGCTCCCACCCAGACACCATCAAAGGGTTTGCTGACATCCACACCAGCTCTCAGCACCCAGGCCCCGCGCTGTGAGAGCCCAAGAGGGCCCTTGAGTCCCCCTGGCCTCTGCCACACCCCTCCCATGAATGAGGACACAGGCCCAGAGAAGCAGAGTTACGCTCTCAAGGCCACACAGCAGCTGAGCAGCACAGTGGGCGACTTTGACTGAGGTCTCCTGGGCCCAAGGCCAGTGCTTTTGTGCCTGAGCTGCTACAGGTTGTCTTAGGCAGACAGACTGACCCCCTCACACCTTGCTAGCACCAGAAATTGATGAGGTGAACGTGGCTGAAGATGGAAACAGTAAACAAACGAAGGCTCGAGCCTGCAGCGCAGGCAGCGTGCGGCAGCGGCATTTGCCCACGGCCCTGAGAAGGAAGCCCCCCGCACCTGGGCAAGCCCACTGAGCTCTTGTGCCAGGCTCTGGGGTGGGCTGGGCTCTGAGAAGGCAGCAGCCAGGTCTAGAGCCCTTTGTAGGCAGGCAGGTGGCAAGTCCTGGGGGCCCACACTTCCCTTGACCCGCCTCCTCCCGGATGCCTCCATGGTTAATGTTATTCCCAGAGAGAAGTGTACGGCATGGCCCCTGTCACGCTCCCATGGAGGGGCATGGTGACAGGCCCTGTGACTCCACTTACTGGACCCCAGGTGTCCCTTCCGTACACTGGGGAGAACCATGCCTTCCACCCAGAGCTGTTACCAGGGTTAAGAGAGGGGAACCTCCTGGTAAAGTGACGGCCAGGACGTGCCAGTTGCCTGCCTTCTCCCCTGCTCCCCACACCCCCACCCCAGAAGCAGAAGGCATTTCACCTGTGTGCAGTGAAGGGCTAACACAGCAGGGCTGGGTGTCCTCACCCTGCACGTTGGTCTGGCCCTGACCATCCCTAGGAGGTGACCTCGATGCCCTTGGGATGTCCTGACTCTAAGAGTGGCTTTGCTGACCAAGGCCCCGGGCCACCTGGCTACTACGCCAACAGTGCGAATTAGGTGAGGCCCTGGGCCACCTGGCATCAGCTTGACCTCTGGAGGAGCCAGAGGCTTAAGGTCAGCTACACAGGTGGGAGCTCGGTTGTGCTTACGTGAGCCACCTGAGTAAAAACCCGACACCAAGGGTCCCAAGAGCTTCTCTGGCTGGCAGTCGGCACTTCATGCATTGCTGCCTGGGCCTAAAGAGTTAAGCACTGAGGGTTGTGTGGCCTGAGTGCAAGTTTCAGCCCCGGGGCCTTTGCACGTGCTCTCTCCTCCCAGATATCCCCATGGAAAGACCACTCACTGCACGAAGCATCTGCTCACTGGGGACAGCATCCTGGGCCACTCTCACTGGACTGTCCCCGCTGACTAGAACTCTCCACCAAGTGTCCTGCTTGGCTTTACTCATAGCACACGCTGCTCCTGACATGACACATTTGTTTTGTTTAGTCACAGTCTGTCTGCCCCTCTAGAGTGTCAGCAGTGCCAGTGTCTGGTCACCCACCACCTCTGGGAGCTGCAGCAACCTAGTCACGCCTTAAAGGACCGATCACTGACCAGTGCCTTTGGGTTTTGCACTGGGCGTGAGCCAGGGACACCCTGTGCCTGATGCCCACACCACCTATTAGTAACAGTCCTCATTGCCTCTGTTCTGCACAGCAACTTCAGTCACAGATCAGGTGCCCATAGCTGGGGCCTGGTCTGGACCCACTGAGTGGCCCCTGCTCCATGTCCTGAAGCTGCCAGCCCCCGCCTCCGGCACGAGCCATGCCCTGATACTCTCAGGTCACACCAGCCCTGCCTCTGTGTCCCCAGCTCCCGGCCCAAACAGACAGTAAAATTTTGCTGAAATGAATGAACGACACCCAAGCAATTTCCACAACAGCAATAAATGACAATAAAAATACGGCGGGAAGCCAGCCTCCCCGACGCGGGCTCTCTGCTTGGCCATCGCCCACCTCCCCAGCGGACCCCACGATAACTTAATGCGCTCAGCTCTCTGGCGAGCAGAGGCGCTGGCGAGTGGCAGGACATATTTCTCCAAATCTTCAGAACCCACTTGAGAGGTACATAATGACAAGATGCCTTTAAGCCCTTGAAAATGATGAGTTAAGCCGCTCCCACAGCAGGCTCGCCATTTTGCAGCACGCAGAATTGATTGTTCTAGCCACGGGTCTGAGGCGCTGGGCGGGCAGGGCGGCAGGGTGGCAGAACGCTGGGTTTTGCTGGGATCCGTCCCGGGAAGCACGTGGGCAGGCGTCCCCAGGGCTGGAGAACGTCATTCCACCAGCAGGCCCTGCCTCCCCTGTGCTGGGTCGGCCTCCCTGGGGCTCCCCAGGCCCGGGCCCCTTGCAGACCTCCGCATGCGCAGGGCCACATGGTGCTGGGCTGTAGGTGAGTCCTGAACTCCTGGCCCTCGGATGGCAGCGTGTGGCCCCTTGCCAAACCCACTCCCAGAACCAAGTTGAAGCCACTTTTCCCTGCTGAGGGAGCTTCTGCCTCAGTGCCTCCTCTGCGGAGGGAGGCGTGGGGGCTTTTGCCAGCCACTGGCCAAGGGAACCATGGTGGAGGCGACTAGATTCCTCATCCATCCGCAGCGACAGTGTCCTTAAACAGCCCGTAACTTACACCTGCAGCGTGCTTTATTTTTCCAGTGTGCTCTCTCACGCTGTGAGCACAGAGTTCCATTTCAGAGATGAGCATTCTGAGGCCCAGAGAGGTCACATGATTTGCACAGACTCCCACAGTGAGGAGGTAGCAGCAAGGCGGGGTGGACCCATGTCTGTCCAATTCTTCAGGCTGTGACCTTCCCTTCTACCTTCAGAGAAGGCAGTGGTTACGGTTGGTCCTTCCAACATCTCCTGTGTTCCGGGAACGGAGACACGGGCTTCCTCTGCAGCCTGGAGACAGGTGTGAGAAGCTGATAGGGGCAAGGAAGACGCAGGCCCCGACCAGTGTCTCAGCCAGGGCCCTGAGGTCCTGGGGCGGCAGTGCCCACAGGACGGGCTCGGCTGGGGCAGAGAAGCTGCCCCACCAGCAGGGCGTCTGGCCTTGCAGAGACGTGGGGTCCCACACTTCTCTTACTGGGGTTTGCAAAAGGATGGCAACACCTGAGTGAGTGGGGCCAAGCAGAATGCCCATCGATGAGGAGGGGTCCTGCCCTGCCACGGGACATGGAGGGTGAGAAGGCAGGGCCTGAGGAGGAGGGCACAGACCTTCTCTCCTGTCCTGCCCTTGGAGAGCCAGAGGGCCCAACCCACGGATCCATGTGTGGACCGGTAAGTGGCACTTTGTGGTATTCAGGGTTTGTTTCTGCTTGGGCACTCCCAGCCCTCTAGGAACACTTCCCACCTGCCTCCTTCAACTCCTTCAATGACTGTCCACCCATCCATCCATCCACCCACCCACCCAACCATCCCCCACCCCCTCACCTATCTACCTTCCCTCCCTCCCACCCTTCTATCCACCACTCACCTGTCCATCCATCCATCCTTCCATCCATCCACCCATCCACCATCCTCCCCTCCCTCCCTCCCTTCCATCTACCCATTGATCAAGCTCAAACATCACACATTACTGGGTAGCTGCTATGTGTCTGGCCCTGGGCTGGACTTTGAGATGAGGGCACAGAGCTGCCTTGGGGAGGCTCTGCCCTCCAAGAGCACAGGACATGTTCGATGAATGACTGAGTGACCAAGTGAGCTACTAAGATGCTCTCCCAATTCCCATACTGCCTGAGGAGTCTTTCACCTGGGATGCCTGGCTATGCCATTCCCAGGCCTCCTAGATCTCAGGACCTGTTACTGGGTTGACTCCAAAATGTGACTCAACTTTTCTATTTAAAAAACACCAATGTGCTGTTTGTGGCATCCTTCTCAGGGAACATAGAAACGAATCTGTGGTGCCCACACCGCTGTCTCCTAGGAAGGGCACCACGTGTCTCCAGCAGCAGGTGACACCTCTCAAGCACCCACTGCAGAAGAAAGGGTGGGTTCGGGCCAGGGTAATGTCAGTTCTCTGCTTCCCTCCCCTTAAGGGGTTTTCTTTCCTGAGGACAGAGTCTTAACTGGAAACGGGCCAGGCCAGAGCTCGTCTGAATTTCCCACAACTGAGTGTCTGGGAGCATGGCAGACAGCTGGTGGGCTAGAATTCCAGACAGGGTGGTGGGCGGGAGGGGCCTGATTTCTCAGCAACAGGAAGAAACAGGCTGCACTGGCCTTAGCCTGTTCCCACTGTCCCCAGACCCCAGAGGCGCTGCCAGGCCTTCACCGGGCATGCCAGGCCAGCTCTGCAGAACCATGCACCCAGAGTCCCTCTCACTGTCTGCCCCCCTCTCTGTCTGCCCCTCTGTCTTCCCCCATCTTCCCCGCTCTCTGTCTGCCCCCATCTACCCCCACTCTGCACTCCTCGTCTGCCCCCCACTCCACGACCCCCACAAGCAGAGATCGCTGGCCCTCTTTATGCACCCTTAATCCTGCCCCGTATCTCTCTGCATCCATAGCTCTGTGGGTGTCATTTCTCCATCTTGCTATGACTCTAAGTGTCCTCCACAGATGCAGCTCTGTCCTTGTCCCTCTTCGTCCACCTGCCTTTCTCCATGTGCCCCTGATTTTCTATGCAAGCCATTCTCTCCCTCATTCGTCACCTTCTACCCTGGGATCTCTCAAGAGCAGACGTCTCACACTAGAAAGACATTGTCTGGGGACAATGTCTGGCCATCTCTGATCCACCACAGGGAGGACAGGTGACCTAGTTCTGTCCTGGCCCATCCCTGACAGATAACCAGATATCAGTGCTCCAGGGGCAGTCAGATGATAGTTGAGATGCATAAAGTTGGGGTGCACTGCATACTGTGAACAAGCAGGAGTGGAGAGTTCTGGGGGTGCTACTCCATCCAGAGTGGCCCAGGATGCTGTGAGGTGACATGGAGCAGAGACTGCAATGCAGCAGGGGTCAGTCCATGTGGGTACCTGGGAAGGAGAGAGCATGTGCAAAGGTCCTGGAGTTGGGGGACTCCAAACCCAGGTTGCATCTCCTGGGCACGTCGCTGATCGGGGCACATCCCCTACCTGGCTGCAACGTCCCCGGCCAGGAGGAGATGAACCCCGTGGCTGCAAGCTGGGCCCTGGAATTGGCTGCTATCATCAGGACACAGGTGCACTGCAGATTTGAACCTCAGCTGGTCTGGCCAACCTGGTGAGCAAGGTGTACCCCTACCTGACAGCCAGGTGACAGGCAAGGTGCCCTCCTAGGGCAGGTCAGCCTGGAGGACACCACACAGACGAGAGCTGCTGAGAGCTGGGGACAGCAGGGCACCCATCCTGTCTCAGCCCAGGCAGGCACAGGACGCCAGAACACGCAGCAGAGGGAGCCTCCACCCCACCTGCACCCGACCCCAGGGGAAGGGCAGGCGCTTGTGCCCACATCCATTTCAGTCTGGGACTGGACACAGCAATGCCGCCGCAGTCAGAGCCGGCAGAAGCCCGTGTCGCCAGGCAGCGCCACCCGTTCCTCCAGCATCGAGTCCACACTAATAAGGCAAATAAACATGGCATTTAAAGATCAGAGGCGGCACAGTTACAGTCTATTAAATTAAATTCACCGTCAAGGGTGAAAGAGAAGATACACTGGGATTATTCTAGTCATGGCAATTTAAAAAAAAGAAAGGAGCATTTTGAGAGATGTAATTTCGCGGTCCCTGAAGCAGCAACGGTGGCTGCCTGCGGAGTCTGTGGTTTAGGAGCCTGGGACAGGGGGACCGGCCCGAGTCCCTCCCGAGATGCGAGGCCGAGCCTATGCGGGGCTCAGCAGGCCACCCAGCCCCCAGGACACAGCCTCCCACAATGCCGGGCCTCCCTCTTGCCCTATGTACACAGCCTGCCCCACCCCACGGGGCCCTTTCTTCCTGCAGGTTCATTCTGGCCCCCTTGGAGCTTTGCTTTCCCATCTGAAAAATGGGAATGGCAGAGTCCCCCAGCAGTGGCCTAGAAGTCTTCCCACGAGTGCAGATAAGAATGCACTTGGCAATGTCTTGCGGACAACATACATGCCTGGCCAGGCAGTCATTCTCATGTTCCCCTGCCCCATTCCTTCCCTTTGCTCTGCCGGACCCTGGGAGGCTGGTTCTGCAGGCTGCCTGGATGGGCCACTGGCCAGTGATTTCTTGCTGGGCTGAGCTGACGGAGGCTCCGGCTGGAGGAAGGAAGCAGCCGGGCCATGTCTCCCTCTGTGTCTCTTCCGTGTCCGTCCTAATTCTGTTTCCTGCTGGGTGGCCCTGGTCCTGAGCTGTAGGAAGGTCACCATCTCCCTTTTCCCTCTGGTCTGGAGGGGGCTGCGGACACCACAGTTCTGATGGCTGGGCAGCCTTACTGTCCCATGGCCTGTGGCCGATTCTCTGTTCCATGTACTTGAAGCAGGTGCTGACTTCCTGTTCGGGCCTTGACATTTGCCACCTCCTCAGAGCTACTGGCTGCCCTCGGAAGGCTATTGCCTGTGCCTGGTGCACCTGCTGTGCCCTCCTGCCCCATCCACAGAGTGACCACATGCCATGCCACGCTCTTCCCCAGGGACAGTTGCTGGGTCACACAAAAGGTCTGCCTAGTCCTGCCAGGGTTTAGCCTTGTCTTTCTTTTTCCATCTCATTTTCTTTCTAGGATGTCTTTATCCCTATTTATCAATACTGGGTTCAATTTTGCACTGATGCATGGTACAACCATTTTTTTAAAAATGCAATGAAAATAGTTCTGTGGCTTTATCTGTGGTTATGTAAATCACATTTGTACATCGTAAAAACCTGAGTAATGCATAAACATAAGAATGACAAATAATCTGAAATCTCCCCAGCTCAAGGTAACCCTCGTCACAGGTGTGCTGGTGGGAGGTGACTGGGGGCTGGTCTCCACCTCCCTCCCCCACCCTTCTTCCCTCGGTCCCCTCCCTTCCCATGTGCTTTACTGCATGTGTTAAAATCCAGTCTTACGTTTTCCCTATACAGCCTCTCCCCACCCACTCCCAGGTAGCCGAACCGAACCAAACACCCAAGCAGGGACCACCTGGCTCTTCCCCTGAGCTCCTGATGACACGCACAGACACAAGCACCTGCGTGGCAGTCTTGGCGTTTCATTTTGTTTCCTGTTAAGCGAGATCTCATTATCCACTCTTAGGAACCTTGATTTTCTCACTTAACACATCATGGCGCCCTCCAAGTCTGTGAGAACCTCTCTCCTCATGACAGGCCCCAGTGTGGACCTGCTCCCCCGGGGCGTCCCTGGCGTGGGGCATTCAACCCGCTCCCGTCTTACCCATCCGGTCTCCTCTGTCCACAGCGCGGAACGTAAGAAACATCCCGCAAACAGAGCGCCGGTCTGCCCCTTCTCCACGATGGAGGCAACGGCCGGGCGGGAGGGCAGCACGAAGGTACCCCCGCCCTGGCGGGCCAGTGGGTGTTGCTGCTGGCTCTCCGCGCCCAGCGACAGCATGTGCCACCAGGGATGCCAGGGCACCGCGTGCGCCCCCTTTCCCTGCAGCTCACTGGGAAGACGCAAAGGCTCCCCTGTCCCTGGCTTTCATCCCCTCTGCTGGGGGTGTGAAGCGGCCACCATCCTCACCCCAGTGTGCGCCCTCCTGTCCCCAGGAGGGGAGCCTCTTTTCGCCACTTGCGGGCTTTGGGGTCTGCTCCTCCGTGACGCCCTCACCACCTCAGCTTCCCCACACCCTCGCATCTTTCCGTGATCAACTGACAGGGTCTTTCCAGAAATACGTCGTGGTTATCACAGGTCCTAACCCCGTACTCCTCACACGGGCGCTGCTCATAAATCCATTTACCCACTGATTTTCGTTTACAGCTTTTTCCTCGCGAACAATTACGTTTTATTTATTTATTTTGTGTAAATGTCAAGGGTACAAGTGCAGTTTTGCCACATGGATGCGTTGTGTAGTGGTGAAGTCTGGGCCTTTAGTGTCTCCGTCTCCTGAATGGCGTCGGCGGTGCCCATTCCGCCACCCCTCCCCACCCACGAGTCTCCAGTGCCCATTATCCCACCCCTCTCTGTCCACGGGGACACACTGTGTGGCTCCCGCCTGTAAGTGAGAACATGCTGTGTTTCACTGCCTGTTTCTGAGTTATTGAACTTCGGAGAATGGCCTTCGGCTCCATCCAGTTGCTGCAAAAGACACGATTTCATTCTTCTTTATGGCTGAGTAGTATTCCACGGAGCGTGTGTGTGTGTGTGTGTGTGTGTGTGTGTGTGTGCCACATTTTCTTTAGCAGTTCCTCCACTGACGGACACTTAGGGTCCATCTTCCATATCTTTGCTACTGTGAATTGTGCTGCGATAAATACATGAGTTCAGGTGTCTTTTTAATACAACAATTTCTTTTCCTTTCAGTAGATACCCAGTAGTGGGATTGCCGAATTGAATGGTAGCTCTATTTTTAGTTCTTTGAGAAATCCCCATACTATTTTCCATAGATGTTGTACTAATTTACATTCCCACCAATAGCGCAGAAGCATTCTCTCGTCTCTGCATTCTTGCCGGTACCTGTATTTTTTGACTTTTTAATAGTAGCCATTCTGACTGGTGTAAGATGGTATCTCATTGTGGTTTTAATTTGCATTTTACTGATGATTAATGATGTTTACCATTTTTTCATATGCTTGTTGACCATTTGTATGTCTTCTTTTGAAAAATGTCTTTCATGTATTATAATGTGGTAATTTGGCTTTTTTTGTTGTTGTTATTGAGTTGTTTGAGTTCTTTGTGGATTCTGGGTATTAGTTCATTGTTGGATACATAGTTTGCAAATATTTTCTCCCATTCTGTAGGTCGTCTGCTCATTCTGATATTTCTTTTGCTATGCAGAAGCTTTTTAGTTTAATTAAGTCCCATTTGTCTAGTTTTGATTTTGTTACATTTGCAAACAAAAAATACATTTTTGTTTTGTTACATTCATGACAAGGTCTTAGTCATGAATTCTTTGCCTAGGCCAATGTCCAGAAAAGTTTTTACCAGATTTCCTTTTAGTATTTTTATAGTTTGGGGTCTCATTAAGTCAAAATTAATCCATCTTGTGTTAATTTTAGTGCACGGTGAGAGGGCGGGGTCCAGTTTCACTCTTGGCATGTGGCTCTCCAATTTCCAGCACCGTTTATCGAACACAGTGTCCTTTCTTCAGTGCATGTGTTTGCTGACTTTGCTAAAGATTAGCTGCTATAGGTCTGTGGCTTTATTTCTGGGTTCTCTATTCTGTTTCATTGATCTATGTGTTTGTGTCTATGCCGGTACCATGTTGCTTTGGTTACTACAGTCTTATAGTATAATTTGAAGTCAGGTAATGTGATGTCTCCAGTTTTGTTCTTTTTGCTTGGGATTTCTTTGCTTTGGCTTTGGGACTTTTTTTTTTTTTATCCCATGTGAATCTTAGGATTTTTTTTTTCTAATTCTGTGAAAAATGACATTGGTATTTTTTGATAAGAGTTGTATTGAATCTATAGATTGCTTTGGGCAGTAATAGCGATCTATAGTAATAGCTACCAAAAACAAAAAACAAAAAACCAGGAGTACATTTAACCAAGGATGTAAAAATCTCTACAAGGAAAATTAGTACAAAACACAGATGAAAGAAACTGTAAATGACATAAATAAATGGAAGAACATCCTATGCTCATGGATTGGAAGAATCAATTTTTTGGTGTTTTGTTTTTTGCTTGTTTTTGTTTTTGTTTTTTGAGACAGAGTCTCTTTCTGTCACCCAGGCTGGAGTACAGTGGCCTCATCATAGCTCACTGCAACCTCAAATTCCTCGGCTCAAGCAATCCTCCCACCTTGGCCTCCCAGAGTGCTGGAATTACAGGCACGAGCCACTGCACACCACCAATATTGTTAAAATGACAAGCAAGTATGTTTTATATATCAAATGTATCTATATTTTCTTTTTATCAATTCTGGGTTTCTTGTTTTGCTTAAATGGTTACATATATTCCCCTAAACTTTCTTACAATATTTGTATTTTTTAAAAAAATTATTTTTTTAATCATCCTGAACTCTTTAATCTTCCTCTTGACCCAGAGACCTATGTCCCCAGCCAGCTCCCTCACCAAAGACAGGGCACAACTTAATGTTTTTCCCATTGGAAGTACCAAACGGGCCCCTGACATTTCCCCCCGCTAGTTTAAAAAGCTACCTTTCTCATTATTAATTCTCATTCTCTTGGTCTATCAGTGGGCACATTGGTGTGCCGAGCAGAGTCACCCCACTCAGTCATCTTTCTTTTTTTGTGCCATTTGAGTTTGAGGACAGCAATTTTATGGTAAGTTCTAATGGTTTCTCAGGCAAGTTCCCTTTCTTTGGTTTCTTTTTCTATTTTTAGAAATTCTTTTCTATTTTTGGAGAGTTATCCTCCTATATAAACTTTAAAAAAAATTATCTACTTTCATTTTTATACACTAAAACATCTAAACCTAAGGTTAAGTAAATGTGGGGTCTAAAATGCCACAATTCTGGATTATGAAAATAAATGCTCAGAAACACTTAATTCTAACAGTCGTGACCTCCTGCCAGTTATCACAGGGGATTTCTTGCGACCATTAGATGCTGGTTCAGTCATTGGCTCAAGTGGTCTAGTAAAAACTAGCTAAACTTAGAAAATATTCCTACCATCTTTATACATGTAGATGAATGTCATTTTAAATTCATGGCACTTACCTATACTGCTTTGTTTCACTTGTTTGTTATTTTCTTTTGTATCTGTGTATTGGGGCATAAGTGTCTATTTATCCCCTAACGTGTTTCAGGGTGTGCTACCCCCAGGAAGCCCTCCCTGACCACGTCGAGTCTCAGATAATGTTATTGAGCTCCTACACCATGCACAGTCTATGTGCTTTATAGACATGTCCAACCCATGCCTCCTGGCTACCCTACAAGTTCAGAGATAAGGGCCTGCCCTTGGGGGAAAGGAGCACCAAGGCTCAGAGGGGAAGTGACTAGTGAGACCATACGGCCAGTATGTGGCTTACTTGTTCTACTGCTCTCTTTGCTGCCCTGCCAGAGCAGCGCCTCAGCAACGCCAGCTGATGAACACGCAAAGGAGGGTGGACAGACACGCAGATAAAGCCATTCTGCCTGCAGCAGCTGCCGGGAACATCTAGATGGAGAACTCCAAGTCCATCACCCTGGCAAAGGGAGTTTTCTATGGTTCCCAGTGGAGTGAATGTAACTATGCCAAACAGAGCTGGGTGCCAGACGCTCACCACAGGCAACAGCCTCCACGGCTGGCTAACATACTCTGGCCTCATTAAGTGCAGCCGCCACAGGTCCTGTGCCTTGGAGAGGCGGCGTATTTCAGATTAGGACAGGCTCCTTTTCTCACACACAGTTTCCCGGAACTCACCCAAGACAGACGCCAGGATCCCGGACTGCCCTGCAGCGAGGTTGTCCCTGACTGTCCCTGCTGGCTGCTACAGCCTCCCCACTCAGGGTCAACACCCTACCTAGAGAGGGGAACAAACCCTCGCAGGCCCGTTACCTGGACCCCTCGTGGCGACTCAGGTAGTTAGGTGCCGTCACCCCTTCTCATAGAGGGGAAATGACGGCAGAGATTTAAAGGCTGGAAACGTCACACGCCAGGCCCGACCCCCAGGGCTGGCCACCCACTGCCACCTGATCTTCACTACAGCTCTCCGAGGGCGGGGCAACGCCAACCTCCATCTTTCCTATGAGAAAACTGAGGCTCCTGAAGTAAGAGGCAGAGCCGGGCTTCCGAGGCTTCCGACGCAGCCCACGATGGCCTGACCCCCGGGGGGCTGAGCGCTGGCGGTCGGCTGAGTGCTCCCTTGCGCCAGGCTGTGGGTGCCAACCACTCTCCACGTGGGATGTTTCTTTTCCTCTAGAACTCCATCAAGGGGGGCATCAACATCACCATTATGCAGAAAAGGGAAGAAAGCCCAGAGAGGTGATGTTACTTGCCCCAGGCCACACAGCTGGTCAGCAGAGCACAGGAAATGCTGAACAAAGGAGCACATTCCTACCGGACCAGCCCTTTCCAGAGTCACAGAGGCATGACCCAGGAGAAGACCCACCCTGTGACAGACCAGCTGAGGACCTCAAAGGGCCTCACCCAATGCTACATACCTGCCCAGGGATGTGGGTGGCCCATTCCCACCTAGGCAAACATACTGGGGCCTCCACACTCACCCTGGCCTCATGCCGCGGCACAGCTGGGTCAGTGTGAGTGACCCCCGACCGCCGCACCCCGCATCCAGACCCCAGTTTGGAGCAGAAGCCTCAGGCCCCATGGGGCAGTCGGAAGAGCACCAGCCTGGGAACCAAGGGGCCTGGCTTCTAGCGTCACTTCCTCTCTCTAGGGCTCAGTCTCCCATCCATGAAATGGGAACGCGTCAGCCCCTCAGAAGACAGGACTCACAGGGTTCCTTCCTGACTGTGTTTTCTGCAGTTTTGCCGTCTCTAGTCAGAGGGAGGAGGCGTGGGCTCAACCTGCTGGCAGACACTATCTTACCAGGCTCAGTCCTTCCCTTCCAGACACGGGACAGGCAGGTGTCTGAATCCCCTGGGCTGGCCCAGGGAAGTGAGAAGGCTGAGTGACTGCTCGTGCTACGACAGTCAGAACCTCTTCAGGGTGAGAACTGGGCTCAGGCGGCCCTCCGAGCTGATGGGTAAATGAAGGCCCAGGTGCAGACCCCAGGCCAAGCCTGAGCAGATGGGAGGAGGGCTCTGCCACCACACGAACTCGCTGGGGGACCCCCAGGTGTTCCTGGGGCTCAGCTTCCATGCTGTGAACTGGAAGCCATCCTCCAGTCCCAAAGTGCTGACTCGAGGGTCAGAGCTGGGGACAGCAATCCTGGGATATGGGGTGGCCCTGGACAGGGGCATGTGAAGACTCCTGGTCCAACCCAGCTCCTCTCAGGTCACAGCTGTGACACTGAGTGCAGGTCACTGGACATCCTGGCCACCCACTTCCTCCTCTGTAAAGTGGGGGCCCTGACATCCCTCACAGGGCTGTCATGAGGAGTGAACCACATGGCTGTAGGAAGCAACATTTTGGAGAGCCCCTCTCCAGCCTGGGAGTCCAGCCAAGCACACAGTGGCCCTTTGTTTCTGTCTAAGCCTCACCGTACCCTAAAGGTGGCCGCCTGGAGGCTGGCGGTGGTTGGGAGGGGCCTGACTCAGGCAGCTGGACCCCAAGGCCAGCTCTTCTGGAACAGTCTGTGGCCGTGCCCAGAGCACAGTGCTGCATCAGGACACCAGCCCCGCCCCTCCCCCAAGATGGGGGTTCTGCCTATTGCCACTTTTAAGAATAAATTCAATGTCATTCCATTTATCTGCCTAATTGGCTGTCCTTGATTGGATGTCATTGGAAAGGGGCCCAATTCTCATTCTTAATTTAAGAGCAGAGTCGATGTCCTCATTCAAGGCTAAAAGGAATCATCGAGATGGTCTCAGCTGACCAGGGCCACACCCGCTTCCCGGTTCCAGAGCCCCAGGACCTGAGACAGCCATGACGCCCACTGGGAAACGAGTATGGCTCACACGTTACGCTGCCTGGTGTCTGGAATCCCAACCCTAGAGGCAGACACAAACCCTGGCTCCAGTGTACAGACGAAGAAACTGAGGCTCAGAGAGGTGAAGGTTCCATAAGGCTGGGAAATGGAACCGAGACCGTCCGTCTTGATGGTCTCAAGTTCAGTTGCCTTTGTCCTTCCTCAGGGCTCCCCACTGCTGACCGAGTTCCTGCTTGTCTGGGGGCCCTCTCTGTGCGGGCGCCTGCTTGCAAGCCGCACGCCTGGCCCCTCTTCTACCCCTCCAACAGCGCACCCAGAAGAGCCCTGCATGCCCGCCCCCCTAGCCGCACCTCCTCAGGGTGTGCCCAGGTGTAGATGATGCTCCGCGCTCCCCGTGCTGGGCGAGGGGCAGTGTAGTGGCTCACTCAAGCGTCACAGAGCCCGACAGGGATGGCAGGGTCAGTAGCTATGGAGGTGGGGCATGGGCTGGCCTTGGGGTCAGTTACATGAGCAGAGAGAACAGCCACCCCTTGGGGCGCACGTGGTGTGAGGGGGACTCTGTGGACAGCACTGCCCGCAGGGACACAGGCACAGAAGGACAAGCTGAGGCTCCCGAGATGGGCCAGGCAGCCACGGGAGCAGCATGGACCAGGGTGTCTCTGTGGGCACACGGAGTTCTCATGGCCTGTTTCTAGGGATTAACGAGACAATTGCGTGACACCCTCTGTGGCCAGCTCCCAGCCTCAGGGCCTGGCACCCAGCATGCATGGGACCCCTCCGTGGCACCCCTACTGCCATGCTGGATCTCCCATATCCCACGGCACATCATGGAGTGTTTCCTACGGGTGCTGTGGGGCCGGATTTTTAAGTTAAGTGGCCTCCTGTCTCTCCCGAGGAAGGCTCTGATGACTCTTAGCACTCTGACTCACCCAGGTTTCACCACAGGGTGCGCAGTCCTGCTTCCCACCCTGCTTTTTCTCCAGATGCCCATCTTTTTGGATTCTATTGACTTTGTTTCACCGGCAGAGTTTTTGGTCCTTTGGCTCTGGGTGGAATTTTGGCATTTCAGGAAGGATCATTCACGGCAGGTTTGCAGGGGACGCCAGCTCCCACGGCCACCCAGCAGGGCTTCCCGGCTCACACTGCTCTCTCACGGTCCCTGACAGTCAGGCCCAGAGCACGTCATGATGGAAGCATTGCAGGTTTGGGCAGGACTGGCTGCATAATGTGTGGGGCCCAGGACAAAATGAAAATGCAGTCTCTTTGTTCCATAATAAATAAAAATATATTTTTCTTAAAAAAAAAAAGCTCTCCAAGATAGCGACAGCAGAGCACTGACAAAGCTGGAACCCTCTGAAGGGGTCACACGCAACCACCAGGGCACTTGCCAGTGAAGCCAGCCCTGGGCCAGGGGTCAGGTGGGGGTGGGCTCCCAGCCCATCACAGCCACAGAGGAACCCAGTGACGTCAGCAGCTACTATACTTCTCCCTGGGTTTGGTTTCCTGGCCTATGAAATGGCCACTGTTTAAGGATTATTACTAAGATGGAATGAATTGATCTGCATAAGGAGCCAGCGGGGACTTCGGACATCTCCACTCTTGGTCCCAGCAAAGTCACATGCACACCGAGGGGCTGAGCTGAGTGCCGACACCACACGGACACTCTGGCTTGCACGCTCTGGTGCTTTGGCCAAAGGCACTGGGGTTTGAGTTACGGTGATGGCCACTGAACACCCATCCCTATTGCACATGCAGCAGCAAGAGCCTTGCGCTGGGGGTCAGGTGCCCCCACGCTCCCAAGAATGCAGGCCGTGAGCTGAGATGGAGGACCTACCCCTGCCCTGGCGCGTGGACAGCAGCAAGGTGGCCAGGGTGAGGACAGTGAAGGTTCAAGGTCAGGGTGGGGGAGCCCCGGCTCCTCCTCCTGCTCCAGGCCTGCAGGGGAGGTGTCTGTCCAAGGCCACGCAGACAGGGAGAAGCTGGCAGAGGGGAGCCTTTCTCCTCCAGGGCTGAGCTCAGAGCCGAGCTTGGGCCTCAGAACCCCACACTGCCAACCAAGAGCCCACTTCCCCTTTGTGTCTAGCCTGTGCTACCTGGCGAAGTTGGAAATAAGCAATATTGAAATGTGGTATCCAGCAAGCTGGGGGCCAGCCAGTCTCCTTAGTTCAATACACGTTTCACCAACATTCATTCTGGCCCTGTCTGGCCACTGGAGAATGCAGGGTCACGTCTGTTTGCATCAGCTCCTGCAGCTACATCTACTACAGCCAGCTCCACCTCACCCCCACCTGCGCCTGCGCGGCTCTCGTAGCCCTGCCTATCCCCTTCCAGCTGCTGCGGATGTGGGGGTACTGGCATATCTGCATCCTCTCCCTAGCTCCTGTGCCAGCTGCATGCCCATCTCTGTCTCCATCTCTGTCTTGACCTCATCTCCATGTGGTTGGGCCTGAAAAATCTGTGTGGACCAGATATGAGTCAAGGTCACTGCCAACCTTATATTTCTAGGAGATAACAAAACGTTGTTAAAAAATTCTGTTACCCTATTTCTAAAATGGTAGTCTCTTTCTTTGAAAAGGCCAGGAATTCCACGACCATGAATGTAGGTGACATATGTCTGTGTGTATTTCTTTCCTTTTTGAGTTTGAATTTTCACAGCTCTATCAAGTAATATTTTCCCTATTTGGGGCTCTGAAAAGATGACAAATATATGTACCTAAAGAAAGATATATTTTTAAATTTCCCCAACCCCTCCGATGAATTTGGGCTCACGAAGAGAGAGCTACACGCCTGTGATCGGGTGTCAGGGTGCTATAATTGGCGGGGCCTCTCTGCATGACTGTTTAATTTTAAAACATGAAATCGAGTGAAGCTTGTCCAATAAATGTGCCAAGAGAAATAAAAGAGTAGCCAGAGTCTTAAAAGAAGCGAAATAGCATTTAAATTGGTCTCACTTTCCCTGGGTCACCGACACCCTAATGGTGTGATAATATCTTTTCTCCCTTGACTGCTGCGACGGGAGGCGCGGACTTGGCCATGAAGTGCGGCAGGGGTGCCTGCGCCTGCGAGGCCGCCTCCCTTCTGCTCTCACAGTGGCTTCCGAGGGCAAAGGTCACATTGGCAGCGGAGTCATGAGACCTGGTTTCAAATTCCAGCCTTGCCACTTCTGGCCGTGTGGCCTTGAGCAGGCCGCTTCCATCGTGCATGGGGCAGGAGTGATGGGCGGCACACCACAAGCCTGCGGAGCAAGCACAGCGAGGCTGCTGGGGTGAGGCCCCAGCGAGGCCAACCAAGTCCCCGGGCTCCTTTGTATAAGCTGTAGTAGCCACTCGGATCAGACCCCTGAACGTCCCCATCTGCACATTTTGATGGCATTCCTTTGCATTCCTACAAATTATCCCCTTGAGAACAGAGATCGCTGCCCTGTTCAGGGTTAAGAATCATCAATCTGCCCCACGGGGACCACCATGACCACAGAATCCTCTTCCCTTCACCAGGGAGAAGTCATCCCCAGACAGTGGTGCTGAGCACTCTGAGGCCTTGCACTGGGTTCCTGAGAACTTCTTCCCTCATCTGACCTTGGGCTGTCACCACGCATGTTGTTCTGAGGGACAGGTGGACCTTGAGCACCAAAGGCAGTCTAGAGGCCATCCAGTCCCTTCTGATGTTCCTACCTGTGAAATGGGACAAGAACCCCAGCCACTCTGGGACTGCCCTGCAATCACAGCCCCCCTCCCTCACAGCTAGGGCGCACGTGACAGGGAACCTCCGTGGAACAGGCGGAACTGCACTCTGGGGGCCCGTAAAGTCCCACGTACGCAGGTGGTGCGTCTGCAGGTCCTGTGCTCGTTGCTGGAGCCATGCCGCCTTCCAGGGGCATCAGGGATGACTGTCCCTCCACTGTAATTACAGGGGAAGTTAAGAAAATCACTACCCTGCTGTCAGGTGCATAATTAATTTGGGAAACTTAATCGTGTCTTAGCGGGGGAGGACTTCCCTGGTGGAGACACACTTTAGAAAGAGCACAGGGGAAGGAGAAGAACACCTACATATTCCTGCAGACATGCGGGGACAGTAACACCGACACAAAGGTTAGCAGTGGAAGGATCTTAATGTCCTCCCCTTGCAGGTGGATAAGCTCTGGGTGCGGAGGGGCCTGCTGCCTTGCCAGGGGCCATTTTGGCAGATTTGGCATGAGGCCAAGTGCCCAAGCCAGGAGGCTGCGGGAGGCCTGTTCTCAGTCCCTGATGCCAGCGCCAGCCCCGGAGCCTTCGCCCTGAAACCGGATCACCAAAGCACGTAAACCCTGCTCCCGGGTGCACACAGCAGCACACCCCAAAGTAAGCCCTGCTACCCACTTGGAGGGGGATGGATTGGCACAAGTGACCAACAACGTCATCGCAGATGTGCCGCTGCCTTCATCTTTCCCTCCAAGGAAGATAATCATGTAAAGACCAGGGTCAGTTGGAACAAGGAGCCAAGACCAGGGCAGAGCAGGGTTCTAGGCGAGGAGTTCTGGGCTCGGAGTGGTCCACAGGGTCAGGCGCTGAGCGGGCAACGGGAGCAGGGCTGGGGTCTGGACCCTGTGGGGTCGACTGGCATGCACAGGTGACAGCTACGCCCTGGGAAGCACTGACGCAGGATCACCCCACCCGCACCTTCACACGTGTGCGCTCAGTGCCCTCAGGAGAGAAGCAGGTGCCTTTTCCAACCCCCAGATGTGGCAATGAGGGTCCAAAGACATGAAATTACTTGTGTGAGTTGCTACCGCTGCAAGAGCCCAGAGCTGCGTTTCAAACTTGAACTGGATCTTCATTGGTTTGAGCAAGTCCAGTTCCCGGGAAGACCATAGGCCTGGGGTGAATCATTACAATTGGGTCTGGGGGACGCTGAGGTCCCGTCCTGGGCTCCACTCTGCTCAGGCTGCCCACAGCACTGCAGCTGGAGGCACCTCGCAGCCTCGAACTGAAGCCTTTGGCGGTATGTCAGAGGACACTGGGGTCCTCCCTGCCTCTGCCCCACCAGGGACTCCCTACCCACCACCCTCCAGCAGCCAGGGCTGCTCTGAATTACAGAGACGAGACACGTGCATCCAGTCGCAGCTTAGAGAGGTCTCCTGGGCCTCGGTATCAGCCAGTCCCCTCTGTCCCATGCCCGGTTCCGGCACCGTCTGTTTTCCATGTTTATTGCTTAACTTGGACGTTGCCTGTCTCCTCCAGTCTGAGGCTGGAGCCCCAGAAGCAGATGAGGCCGCGAGTGTGGGTGGTGCCCGTAGGGAGCAGGCAGTGGGACAGAGGAGGCATCAACAAGAGGCCGTCTCTATGGGCAGGAGTGCTCAGTGCCGCTGGGGCCCAGGGAGACAGTGCAGAGTGCACCCCAGGAGTGGGGAAGCGGGGTGCAGGCCACCTCCTCCTATGCACCGTGCTTGGGGCTCCTCTGGTGTCCTCCCAGCAACCCTGGGCAGCGCCGCGTGCAGACTGAGCCACCGCGGAGGGGCCCCAGGGCGGCAGGCACTGACGGTGGGAGCTGGCCGTGCGGAGGGCAGGGGTGTGCTCTGGGTGTGGTGGAGGGGTGTGGACGGGGGTCAGAAGGCGGATGAAAGCCCCTTGGGGTCAGAGGTTGTGTCTAGCTGGTCTCCTGCCAGGGTGCCCACGGCGCTTGCTGCACGGGGGACACAGTGAATGAAGCTCAGATGACGTGGCCTGCAGCCAGGATTACGTGGACGCTAGCTCCGCACCCCGCTCCTCCCGGGCCCTCCTCCCGCTGTCTCCACCTGCCGTGCCGGGTGGGTGTCTGCCTGCCCGTGCCAGCTCCGTCCCTGCCTGTTTGCTGTCATCCTTGCCGTGGCACTGACCTCGCCAAACAGTGATTTAATCACCTGCTGCTTTTCTTTCCAGGCTCCGTGTCTGGGGAGGAAAGAGGGCGGAGAGAGCGCTGTTCCGGGGAGAGTCTTCCGGGCACGCCTCCGCCAGGGCAAACTGGGGGCTGACGGCCCTGTCCTGCGCGGTTTCCCATCCTGGAGAACAGCCCTCAGCCCTTGCGGCCTGGCCCCACACCCACACCCAAACCCTGGCCAGTGCCAAATCCCAGGGTCCCATCTGCAACCCTCCTCCCAGAACTGCCCTATTCGGTCCACCCAGGGCCGCCTCCCCCGACCTGGGCCTGCCTCCCAACTGGGGCCTCTCCTGCACGCAACTCCACAGGGTCCTACCCTGCTCAAGCTCCATCCATAGCTCCCCATGGCCTCCAGGATAAGACTCCACGTTTCAGTCAGGCTTCTGTGTCTTCCAGAGCCCGGTTTCCCCTCACTCTCCCCCCGTCTGCCCCCCATGGTACACACTACAGACATGCTGCTCCTGGGGGTGGCACACACACACACGCACACACATGCACTCAAGTGCTACATTCATCTGCTCACACACACTCAAACACACACATACTCAGACATGCACCTATTGTCACAGGCACACACTCAATCACATACACATACACTCGCGCTACATTCACCCATTCGTACACACTTAAACATGCATGCACACTTGCACACACGCAAATACACACATGCACACAGGCACCCTGGGCCGTGTCCCTCTCCCTGTCTCTGTCATGCTGCCCCCTCTCCTGAGAACATCTCCTCCGGCCTCAGCCTGGCTCTCCTCCTGCATTTAGGACCCAGCTGAGGAGTCACCCTGCAGGAAGCGAGGCCGTGCTCAGCTGCACAGGGCTCAGGGCCCCCTGGGCACCTGTCCCTTCAAGGGACTGCTCCTGGGGACATGAAAAGAAGGAGGGTATCCCTACTCCCAGGCAGCCCTGACTCCTAGTAGGTGCTTTGTGGTATAGTTGTCTCTGCATTCCCGGGATCACACTTTGTCCATGACGACCTTGGAGTCAGTGGCACCTCTGCTAGTGGCTGACCACCTACCACTAAGGCCTGAGTCCCCGGGGGACAAGGCCTCACCCAGCTGCCTGGCTGACTTGGCAAGGCATGTTCTCTGCACACCTTCCAGAGCTAGGAAGGGGTTGGGATCTCTGCACGTTGATCCCCACTGTCACTACCGTGCTGAATGAGCTTTGCCCTAGAGTCACCGAAGCTTTGTCCTCCCAGAGAAGAGTTATCACTGGCATCCTGCCTGCTACGTTCTTGAAACTCTTCTCTTTGCTGCTGAAGTTATTTGAGGATCAGAGCCCCCGGGCAGCCTCTCACCCTGGGCCTCCCTTGTCACTTGTAGTGCCTCAGTCAAGGCAGGAGCCTAGGTCACCCATGTCCCTGGAACCACTGAGTCCTGGGTGTTAGGAACTGATGCCCTCAACTTTGGAGGAGCCCCATCCTTCCCTCTCCAGGCCTCCAGACATAGCCCCCACCGTGGCAGAGGTGCAGCCATTTGAAACGTGGGTGCATGAATGTGGCCCAGGCAGAGGAGCCCCCAGACTGGGACTGGGTTGAACTGCAGATGAATCACAGTGAAAAATATTTCTTAAAAACATTCCTCCATCTATGCACATGAACCTGCCTTTTCTACAAAGTTCCTGGTGGCCCTCTGGCTTCTGCATTTTAAACAATGGATTTCCTGGAAAGAGGAGAGTATCTAGGTCTAGACCTAGCTCACCCACAAGGCCGTGACCTTAGGCAAGTCACTTGCCCTTGTAGCTCCTCAGTTTCCCGTCTGTGCAGTGGGGATTGTGACAGCACCTCCCTCCTTGGGCTGCTCAGCGGCGAAGCAAGAAAAGGTGCCAGTTACTCAGCGCAGGGCGGGCGCAGCGCCGGTGCGGTGCTCCACATACGGCAGGGACAGTGGGGACATCCTCACTTTGGGGCCTTTAAGGGGTGACGGTGTAACCTGCCTGACCCCTCGCTCGGCCCCAGCCAGGCAACGTCCCTCCGTGGGGCCCGTCTCTTGCAGGGGAGTTGGCAGCTCCTGGCACCCAGGGCCACCAGACAGCCTCAACCCTCACAGGGGGTGTGCGAGGCGGGGAGCCCAACACGCGAAGTCACACAGCCCTGGGCGAGACCCCCAGCTCTCAGAGCCACATTCTCCTTCTGTGACAACAACACCCACCCCATCATGCTGTGGGGAAGGCTGGAGAGCCTCCTGGGAGAGGCACGCAGTGTGGCCTCCTCCTCACCCCTGAGTCTCCGGGCCTCACACGCACCAACAGCAAGAGCAGTGGGAAAAGGCAAGCCCAAGAGTGGCGGGGGAGGGGAAAGACAGCAGGGTGTGCTCTTCAAGCCTGAGGCCTCAGCCCCTGACATCATCCATGTGACACTGGCTCTCTCTCTTACCACTCGGACCCTCGGTGTCCTCCTCTGCAAAATGGCCAATATCCATTCATAGCACTACCATGTAGAGTAAATTAGGTCCCATGTATAAGCATAAGAGCCCCCACCTGATTTTCTTTTGCCTCCTACTACTGTGCCAGGTAACTGTACGAACCTAACCTCTGGGCGGGCGCTGGGTTACTGACCACAGAGACCGACCCTGCTAGAGAGGGGACCCTGGCCATTCTGATGGAGCTGAGCTGTGCCAGAGCCACACACTTGCCCCACCCTCACCCCCTCCCGCAGTCAGAAGGTCCTCTGTCTCTGTCACTTCCCTCTGCCTGTGGCTCCCTGGCAAAGGCACCTCAGTGCAGTCATGGCCGTTCTCGCTCTCGCCAGGCTCCTTTCTACAGCTTTGGCCTTTGCAAATGCAGCCCATGAATAATGAATCCTGCTGTAAATTTAGAAGGCGTCCTTTCTCCCTGCCACTCTCCTTTCTCTTTATTTTTCTCATGCTGGTTTGTAAGAAAACTAATCCCTTGAAAACACATTTTTTCCCTCAGCTGATTTCCTGATGACCAAAATTAAGTTGCTAATTTTGCAGCCTCTGCAGAGAGTGCCCCTGGCTCAGCGCCCAAGTTGGGGGACAGGGAAGGGGCCCGGGAGCTCCAGTAGCTTCCAGGGGCTCTAACTCCTGGGGGCTGGTGGTGTGGAGGGAAGTGCGTGGCCTTGGAGTGAGCCCAGGTGTGAACCTGCGTCCCCAGCCCAGCGGCCCACTGGAAGCTCGCTCCTCTGCGCTCCAGGTGAGGACAAGAGCTTGTCTCACAGCAGGGTTCCTAAGACACAGGTGACAGCCGGGCAGCCAGGGCCACAGAGTGGGCTCGGCTACTTTGGTCTCCTCCCTCCCTTCCCGAGTCACACTTCACAAGAAACCAGAAGAAGTTTCTGGAAACAAGTCAGGTGCACTCTCGAGAAAGCTCCAGATCCCCATCCCTGCCCTGTCTCCTCTGTGAGACTTTGTAGCTGGCGACGCTCTTGGGCCTTCCAGCCCCTCCAAGCCAGCCCTGCTCCCTCTGTGACCAGGCCTCAGTCCTCCCTCTGCCCTCGGTGCCCATTCCATCCTCACGCCACTGTCCCAACATGCTTGCTCTGCCAGGCCCGGGCAGGCGCTGCCCTGATTCCCTGGGTGGCCCAGGTAAGGTGCTCAGGCTCTCGGGGCCGCAGCTCTTGTGGCCCTGGGTGGGTGGGGACCACGTCCACCAGTCCGGAGCATCTCGTGGGGTTGCCGTGTGGACACGATGGGGAGGCCGAGGGAGACGTGCAAAGGGCCTGTGCTGTGCCTAGGCCCCTCCTCAGGATTGCAGAGACCAGAGACCGTGCAGTTTGAGGCTGCTCCCTTCCCTCCTGAGCCTCAGTGTCCCATCTGTGCAATGAGGTGGCTGGCTTCCATGGTCTGCCAGACGCTCCCAGCTGTGAGCTGCCAAGGGCCGATGAACCTGGGACAATTGCTCATTTCTGTGTCGAATAAGGAGGACTTGGGCTTAGGGTCCAGGGAGGGCATTGGGCAGGGAGCGGTCACTCGTGGACCTGCCCTCAGAACAGACGCTTGGGCTCACAGCTGGGGAAGGTCACTGTTCTCACTGACGGATGAGGAAACAGGCCCGGAGGAAGTGGGGGAGCTGCCGGAGGACACGCCGCTGTTTGGGGCAGGGATCTGCACCCAGGTCTTCCTGGGCATGTGTGGAGGAAGGAGCACCTTTGACAGCCACCCTGGGCCCTGCCCTTCGGGGTCAGCATCATTGCCCACAGCTCCCACTGCCGGGCACCTGCTGCATGCTCTCTGACTTCCATGCCCAAAGGCTTTTCGTTTCTGCTCAAGCCTGTTGGGTTTGCCCTGTGTGACTGGGTGTGACTCTTGCAAGGGGAGCCTTTCCCCAAAGCTCCGTGGGCAGGGCTGCACAGCTGGAAGGAGGCAGATGGTGATTGGGGCCCAGCCTGGCCAGACTCCGGGTCCTCTGCTGCGTGCTCTTGCTGCCCAGCTGGAGCCCAAGACCAGTTCTGGAGCCTGAGCTGGTGCAGATCCAGGGAGAGGCAGAGTCCTGGTAAATTCGCCCTATCGAGTATTTAGTCAAGGTCACGGTGCTGAGGCTGAGTTCCATAGCTCTAAGCCAACTTTGGTAAAGTGTTGCTGACACGCCTTTTTGCTAGAGTAGAACAATTAATTTCAAGGCTAATGGGCCCTTCTCTCTCTCTCTCTCTCTCTCTCTCTTTCTCCTCCTTGCCAAAGCCAGTCTAGCCCAAGGAACCAGGAGAAAAATGTTATATTAATAACTGCCCCACTCTACCACAGCTGAGCAAATCCAGCCCTAGGGACACAGGCTGCAATTGCCACACCTCACACACAGCAGCCACGTCCACTTCAGGGTGGAAGCACAAGCCAGGCCCAAACTCCAGGTTCCACTTGCTCCTTGCTGGCATAAGTCAGGAGCTGTAGATGTGATGTCACCCTGAAACCAGCCGCTGCACCTCCAAGGCTGCTGTCTAAGGACACAGCCCAGAAAGCAAGCAAGGGCTGACACCCCAAGTTGTTCCCTGTTATCATGGAAGGAATATTTGTGTGTCCCCAGAATTCATATGCAGAAGGCCTAACCCTCAACATGATGGAGGTGGGGCCTTTGAGAGGAGATTAGGGTTAGATGCGGTCATGGGGGTGGGACCCTGGGCTCACGGGATTAGTGCCCTTCAACACCAGAGAGCTGGCTTGCTCTCTCTATACCATTCGAGGACGTGGTGAGAAGACAGCCATCTGCGAGCTGGGAAGAGGCCCTCACCAGAACCTGACCAGGCCGTACCTTGATCTTGGACTTCCATCCTCCAGAACTGTGGGAAACAAATGACCGCTGTTAAAGCCACCAGTCTGTGTTTTGTTACAGCGGCTCAAGTGGACTAAGACATTCACCACAACATTGCTTAGAGGACTAAGAAATGCAAACAACCCGGTACCAAACCTCGGGGGAGAGCGGAAACAGTCGCAGCAGGTTCATGGAATGGAACACTCACGGAACGGTTGATAGAAAGTCTGTCATCACATGGGAAATCATGCCATTAAAGAGAAGGGTGCAAAACGATATTTGAAATAAGATCTCAACTGTGGAAATATACCCACGTGCATTCAGGCGTGTGTGTGTGTGCGCGTGTGCATGCAAGTGCGTGTAGAGGTCTAGGTGTCTGTGTGTGAGGACTGAACATAACACACCCGATGTTAACCAGCAGGGCTTGTGTCCCGGTATTAGTACACCTATATTTGCTGGTTTATTTTGGAGGTGGGTATCATCATTTAAATTGCACACAATGGACATGCATCACTAGTAAAATCATGAAAATAAGTTTTTTAAAGATGATACTTAGCTAGACCCGTTTGGGCGGGGCAGCAGAGTCTTCTGTCCTGTGCTGTATCCACTTCCCAAACACTGCCCATGTGTTCCCTGTGCTGCCCCCTCCTGGAACACTCATGCGTGCACGCGCGCGCGCACACACACACACACACACACACACACACACGCCCAAGTGTGGTGGAGACCTGTCCTCCTCAGGCCCACTGGGGAGAGCACAGTGAGGGCTACATCAGGTGTATGGGCAGCAGTTGGAGAGTTTTCTGGTCCAACCACTCCATCCTCCGCCAGGGGAAGCCAAGGCCCAAGGATGTGGGTAGGGGAGCTGAGTCATGACCACCAGCAGATCCAAGACTGTGACTCAGATGTGCCCACAGAGACACCCGCAATCACAGGTAGCTGTTAGGACCCGGGGGTTAGGCAGACCCGGTCAGATCCAGGCCTCAGGAAGCTGCTCTGCCCCTCCAAGAGCATCTTCCCGTTTCTGTAGAATTGGATGGAAAATATGGCAGAGATTGAATAGTGTTCACTGGCCCATTTCCTCTTTTCTCTGGGCTGCCATGGCCAATTGTATTTTCTAAATGTCATTGAACTCAGGTCCTGGGACTGAGTATGTCCCATCCTGGTGACATGGGCAGAAATAGTATGTGCCACTTCCGGGCCAGGCCCCAAAACCCTCCCATTTGAAATTCTCCATCCTCTTTCCCCTCTACCAGCTCAATGCAGACAAACAGGTGGCCTCAGAAGGCAGGAATATGGCCTTGCCCCAGATGGAAGGAGTCTGGGTCCGAGTCACCGTGGAAGACAGGCTCCCGAGGAGGAGAACCATTTAGACTTGACGGCAGTGAGAACTGAACTGCTGCCTTTGCAGAATTATGCATTTGGGGGAGGGGCTCATTTGCTGCTGCGCTGGCACTGCTGTCCTAAGGACGTGCGTGGAACGAGTGGACTGCGCCTGCTCTGCGTCAGACACTCGGCGGGTGCTCAGGACCTGGCACCTTCCTCCTCCCTGCGATATCTCCTGGAAGCCCAGATATATTGTGAAGAGAGCTTTTTTGACTTGAATATTAAATAAAACATTCATTTACATTTTTAAAACCATTTCCTCCAGGTCTTCTTGTCAGGAACCAGTCTCCAAGGGGCTGGGGAAGGACTCAGTAGTGAATTATTTACAGAACTATAGCCATTGTGGAAAGCAGTATGGAGGTTCCTTGAAAAATTACCAGTAGAACTATTCCAAGACCTAGCAATCCCACTGCAGGGATGTACCCAAATGTACCCAAAACAAATGGAACCGAAAGCAACACCTGCACTCCTGCGTCCACTGCTCATTGCTCACGACAGCCAAGATGAGGGTCATCCTAAGTGACCATCTGGGACGGCTGGATGAGACAATGTGGTGCTCACACACGACGGAGCACTAGTCAGCCTCCAGGGAGAAGGAAATCCTGTCATTCGCAACAACAGGGATGGACGTGGAGGACGTCATGCTGCGTGAAATAAGCCAGGCCCAGAGAGACAAACACTGCGCGACCTCACGTATATGTGGATCTAAACAAGTTGAACCCGTAGAAGCAGAGAGTGGGAGGTTCCCAGGCTGGGCGGGGCGGGGGATTGGAAGCTGCTGAGACAATCACTTATTTACAGACCTTGGAAGGCGCAGAGCTCTGCTCTGGACAGAGGGCCAGGCCAGGCTGCTGACGACAGGAGCCTGCACCTCTCCCCTGGCTCCCTTCCTGAGTGGCCCAGGTCCCTGCCAGGTGGCGCTCGGCCTGGGATGCACCTGCAGGCATAAGATGGGCCAGAAAAGGAGGGGAGAGGAAGAGGCCCTGGTTCTTCAGCCCTGCCTGCCCAGCCCTGGCCAGCCCGAGTCCCTGTTCTGCCCGGTCCCCAGGAGGCTGCGTCCACAAGAGGCCACAGACTGGCTGGAGGCTGGAGCAGCCAGTGCTCGCCGTGCCTCCCCAAGCCCACGTACTGTGCTGGGCTTGCTCCAGGCAGCCCCTCCTTCCCCCCTTCCCCCAGCTCCGCCTCTCCTGGCCTGCTGGGACCTCAGCCGTCCCTTGCTCTCCCTGGGCCTCTCTTACCCAAGAAACGGGGCTCCATCAAAACAGTGCTACCTTAATGGTGGGGGCGAGGGCTGGACGGGCTACCGTGAAGAAGGGCCCAGAGGAGCAACGGCACACAGACTTGACAAAGGCTTAACAACCACCAGCTTTCGCTACTGTCCCCGCCACCCACTAAGAATGAGAACACGGAAGCCCAGAGGTTAAGTAGCCTGCCCAAGTTCACACTGTTAATATTGGGAAGAGTCAAATCCAGAGAGATCTTAGCCACAGTGGGCCCTCTGCATGTATTCTGTCAGCAAGCACTAAATGAGCACCTACTATATGCTGCACCCCTTGCTAATGCCAGAAAACCTGGGGATACCAATGTGAAATGCAGCCACCACGCCTGCCTGCAGGGAGGGCAGTTTCTCACAGGGTCCTGGAGACAAGGCAGCTCTGCTACTGGGGTGCTGTTGCAAGAGCGGGGGCACCACCACCTGGAGCAGCCTCAGAGCCACCCAGCACATGGATGGCCGGCCTCCTGGAGGAGGGGGTAGCTATGAGGACCTGGAGAGTGAGCACAAGATACTCAGGTAAGAGGACAGAGGGAACAGCCTCTGCCAAGGCATGGAAAGGAAAGTCAGTGCCCTGTGCTCAGAGGACTTCAAAGAGGCTCAGGGTGGGGGGAATTTAGAATTGGCGGGCTGAGAGGAGAGAGACAGCCCGAGAGATTGGATTTTCTTTATATCCCAAGGGAGGACAGAGGGAAAGCAGCAAATGCTTTCAGGAAGCCCATAGGGTGTGGACAGAGTGGAGGGGCCAGACCCGCAGCTGGGACGCTGGTAAGAACCACGACCAGCCCACATGGAGCCCTTGTCACAGGTCAGTTACCTCCAGTTACCTGGAGGACAGGTTGGCCTGGGCTCAGGTGTAGCCGGGAGCACCAAGGAAGCAGGGAGGGGTGTCACGGGGACACCCAGGGGAGGTTGGAAAGGGGCCTTGCAGGCACAGCCTCTGCACACACTGGCAGGTGGTCACTGGCAAGCAGCCCGTCCCCGTCTCACTGGATCCCTGACGAAGCGGGGACAGACAGGCCATGGAACCGGCACTTCAGTGTCCGCTGAGTCGTCCGTCTGTCTTCCCTGCATGTCTGCCGTCCTCACCCCTGTGGGTCCTCCCCCGCCTCCTCCTGAGCTCTGAGGCTGCACCCCCGACCCGCAACAGAGGCAGTGCTGGGGTGCCAGCATGGTCCCCAGTCCAGTGCCCTAAAAGGCCAAATCCTCCCGGGGACAGGGAGCACTCCTGTGGGAGCTGCCCCCGAAGGCCACCCCTGAACCGGCCCTGGCCTGGCCGAGGGAGGCGTTCCTGGACGCCACTGGCCCTGAGCTGAGTGGAAGTCCCCATGCAGAGTCAGAAGCTCTTACGCCGGGACTGGGAGAGAGAAGAGGAGCCCCACACGCCACAGAGGCAGGTGACACTCAGCGCAAAGAAGCAGGGCCAGGCCCCCAGCTCCCTCTGCAGAAGCAGCGCCCCCCAAGCCAGCCAGAGCCAACTGCCAAGACCCTCCTCCCTGTGCCCTGGCTGCTGGGCTAGGGGCTGGGTCTCCGCCAGGAGCAGCCCTCTGACCTCCCAACCTGCCATTTCCACCAGCCCCTCCTGCTGTCGGCCATCTTTCCAGACCCGAAACCCGAGGCTGCCCTCCTGTCACACCTTCCCCTTTAACCGAGACCCGAGCCTGGCATTGACCACTGGTCACCCAGCTCGGCCGGGGACCCCCTCCTGTGGCTCTGAGGCCCTCGCAGTGTCACCACCAGGAGCCCCAGTCACACCAGGAAGGGAACAAAAACACACAGGTGTCTTCCCGACAAACACAGCTTTTGAATGGGGTTTGAGCCAGCATCTGTGTTTTCCTTTTTTTCTTTTTTCATTTTGTTGTTTTTGTTGTTGTTGTTGTTGTTGAGACAGGGTCTCACTATGTCACCCCAGCAAGGGTGCAGTGACCTCATTGTAGCTCATAGCAACCTCAAACTCCTGGGCTCAAGCGATCCTCCTGTCTCAGCCTCCTGAGTAACTGGGCCTATAGGCATGCACCACCTTGCCCAGCTAATTTTTCTATTTTTAGTAGAGATGGGGGTCTCACTCTTTCTCAGGCTGGTCTTGAACTCTTGACCTCAAGCGATCCTCCTGCCTCAGTCTCCCAGAGTGCTAGGATTGCAGACATGAGCCACTGTGGCCAACCAATTTGTGTTTTCTAAAACACAGACTGTCTGTAAATACCAGAAATGCAGCATTTACCTACATGTGATTATTTTGATTCAGAAATTACATAACTCAATTGTCACATACAGAAGGGATTTTCAAAGCTGAAATAACAGACTTCTTGTTGCCTTATCTGCAACAGAACACTGTCTGGGGACAATTTAAAATACAGATATCCAAACACCAGATGATATGTGAGCAGACCGGGAGGGCCAGCGATTCATTATGTGGATCAGTTACCACCAAGAGGAATGCAACATTTTGAAAAATTCACACATTTAATATAAATTGTAAACACTGCCTGGACACCAACAATGATGGGGAACTTGAGCACCTAAGAACGCAGAAGAGAGAGCCAGAGTGGGACGCAGAGTCAGGGCAGCCCCAGGATTCTGCAGCCACAAGTTACGAGGGGACATGGACGGAGCTGAGCAATGGCAGCCTCTGAAAGGTGTTGGAACCCGAGGAGAGAGACAGAGTGAGGCCAGGTGCCCAGCCCCGCTCCCTGGCCCTGCAGACCGGTGCCTAAGGAGAGAGGCAGGGCGGATGAGCGGGCCTAGGATGCCAGCTTCCAGCTTTGGCTTGTGGCAGCTGTGAGGCTCCGTCTTACAGTCTGTGCAGTGATTTGACTGGTACCCATGTCCCGAACTGGAAGGTGGGTCCACGAAGGCACCCCCAGTTCCAGCCTGATGCCAACCACAGAGGGGGTACCCTTCAGTGATTATTACACGTGGAGCGAAGGCATGAATACAGGAATGCAGCCAGTGACCCATGACCACAGCAAAAGCAAGTGTGGGCACACCAGATGGCAAAGGGGGACTCATCTACCTGAAAAGTTTAAACATCCAATTTTTGGCTCATTTATGAAGCTGCCTTATAAACGGATTTAAGATGCGAGGATCCCACCTCATCTGGGTGCTCAGAAGCCAGGACAAGCAGGAAGCGGTCAGCGTCTGTCAGGGAGGTGCCATTTCTGTCCTGGAGAGTTGGAGGAGGCTGTGGGCACCTCCTACCTGTGGGCAGGGAAGGCCCAGGAATGCTTTGTAAAGGACGAGGATGCTCCAGGGAAACCCCGCAGAGGGTCTCCAGGAGCCGGGTCTATGTGAGCGAGTGTGGGGTGAGGAGTCTGTGCAGATGGAAGCTTTGGGACTCATGTAGCAGGGCCCATGGGACAATCAATCGCTCCTTCTGGCTCCATTCCCCAAACTCTGAGGCTGAGGGTGGCCCTGGGACCGCGATCACAGTCCAGAGTGCTTCCTTGCCAGGTGTGGGGCCCGCGCCACAGACTGCACAGCTGTGGCCACTACTGTGAACCTCACTGAGCGTCGTGGGCTGGAAACCATCCCTTGGTGATGGGGGGACAGGACCCCCAGAACTGAAGAGCTTACCTGGGGAGCAGGCAGCAGGCCCCCGCCCTCACCTGAGACCACGGCAGGCCAGTCGCTAGCTGGTCACCACGCTCTCGGCTGCCGAGACCGTCTTAGTGTCAGAATCTCCCTCAGCCAGCATCCAGGCACCAGGGGGCCTGAGTTAGCTCAAACGCCAGAGCCTGCTGGTCACCTCCCAGCCAAGCTGCCACAGGCGGTGACAAGGAAGAAGTGTATACCTTGCTGATGAGAGTGGAGCTCTGCCCTGGATTTCTGTTTCCTTTGTTCCTTTGCAGAATCGGGCTATGCCTGGCGTCTACAAAGGAAAATTTTAATAGAATCACGGCAGGCCTGGGAAATAACACCGTTCACAGTGACCCCTAATTAAAGTGCAGAGCGCGCACAGCCAGAACCCCTCGGAGCCGTAGCTGCCGGGGCTTAATTGAGAGAAGGAGACGGGGGAGAGGACGGCCAGGCAGTGGGCGGGGGAGCCGCGTCCCACCGCACGGCCCGTCGCCGCTCTGCCCGTCTGGTGGCAGCGGACATCTGCAGGTCTCCCTGCAGGCCGGTGACCCCACGCGGCAGGAGCACAGAGGCCAGGCGAGACAAACGAGAGAGAACTTAAGCAGCTCCATTTTTATATTTCTCCACCAAGTTCACATCGTAGCCAGCAAGCCACCACTGGGTACTGACGCCGGAGGGGTTCCTCAGGGCAGCGGGGGAGGCGCAGGGCAGGGGGAGGTCTGGGTCCCCGGTTCAAGACCACCCTGTGCCTCTCTGGGCAGGCCACAGCGCATCTGGGTGCCACCCCCACCCCCGTTCAGTGGGAAACACGGCCCACTGCAGGATCCTCCCGGTGACTAAGTGGACGCAGTGGACGGACCAGCAAGCGTGGGGAGACGGAGCTTCAGTCTCCCACCAGGAGAAGGCGCCCGGGCCGTGCCACGTCCGTGGGCTTCCTGGTTCAGGGAGGGGCCTGTGGTGGCCCCTCGTGCATGCACGTGGAGGGTGAGCCCCCACCGTGGGAGGGAGGACAGGGGCTTTGCGCCCTGTAGGGCTGGCCCTTGGGGAGGCGTGACATGGGGGTGCCCTGGGGCGGGGAGCCCCTGGACAGAGACAGCCACAGCCTCAGCCTCCCCACATCTATCCCCATCGGGACTCCAGAAAGTGACCTTATTTGGAAAAGGGTCTTTGCAGATGCAATTCTGTGTCTTAGTGATAAGATCATCCCGGAGTATGAGTGGTTTCTAAATCCATTGCCATGTGTGCTTACAGGAGGCAGAGGAAGGCAGGACTCAGAGGAAGACAGCCACGGGAAGACAGAGGCAGAGGTCCGAGTGACGTGGTCACAAGCAGTGAACACCTGGAGCCCCCAGAAGCCAGAGGAGGCCCGAGGGGGCGTGCAGCCCTGCGGACACCTCGACTTCAGACTTCTGGGTCCAGGACTGTGAGAGCAAATCGCTCTTTGAAGCCAGCAGGTTTGAGGTGATTCCCTATGGCAGCCATGGAAGACTGCCCCAGGGCTCAGAGTTGCCCGTGCTCTCAGCGGGGAGAATGGGCAGCTCAGCTCAGGTCACACCGGCACCGGCGCTGAGGGGGCCAAATGGGACCTTCCTGTGAGAAGGGGCTCAAGCTCACCAGGAGGCTGGGTCCACCCTGTGTGCGGTGGGGTCAGGAAGACACCCTCACCCAGCCACCCTGGCTCTGCAAGGCCTGTGCACACTCCAAGAGCAGCACCCGGGGACCCAGCTGGCTCTGGGCAGCCCTTGGGCTGGGCTGCCACCTGGGCCAGCGAGGGTACGGCCACCCGAGGGCCCCTCGGCCTGGACAGGGCTTCCAAGCAGGGGCTGCGGGGGCTGCTGTCATGGGCACGAGGGGCTCTGGCATCAGTGGAAGGATGGGGGGACGCTTCCTCTGGCCATGACAATCCCAGACTGTGCTTTGGCTGATGCTGTGGGGTCTGCCTCAGGGACTTCAAAGGTGAGGGTGGCCGTGACGGGGACGGGTACTCACTGACCTGCTGGGGGGGGAGTCCCCTGCGGCAAGGGCAGAGAGAGTTGGGACGGTCCCTAATCCCAGGGCCAGCCCTTTCTCCCCCGGGGTCCCCTGGACCCGGCACCCTCCCCGCTGCATTCCCTCTTCCTGCCTCTGCAGGGCCTCACCAAGGTCCCCCATGCAGCTTGCTGTAGGTGCTTCAAGCCGCCCTGGGAAGCCGCCCCTCTGGGGAGCCAGCCTGCGCCTCAGTGCCCATCCTGCTGGTGCACCCTGAGGCCAGGTGACTCCACGACCTCCACTTTCCTCCCAGAATTTTCTATTACTAGGGAAAATAACAAAGAGTGCACTGGGAGCTGTCAGGGAAGCTCGGGAGGGGACGGCTTCTGTGGGGCTCGGGAGGCAGACAGGAGGTGGGCAGAATGACCTGGGGCCTTGGGTGGCGGGGGGCGGCAGGGCAGCCTACTGCGGGTGAGGTGGCCTCAGCAGAGCCAGGGCACCCCGGTGGGATGGGGAAGCCATGGGGGTGGCTCTGGGGCCCTTGGCTGGGACGGCCCAGGTGCCCTGCCTGGGACCTGTCCTGCCCAAAGCAGCGTGATCCTGGTGACAGGGAGACACAGCCGTCCACGCAATGGAAGGGGCCAGTTGGATCAGACTGGACCTGGATCCCACCTGGGGACCAAGGACTGAAGATGGCCTCAGGAGGGCTGTGAGGCCCTGGAAAGCGAGCGAACAGAAGTGGGAGTGGGAGCACGTGCCCGTGTGCAGCAAGACTCTCAGAGGAGTCCCTTGGCACAGGAAGCTTCCCTCGTGCTCATCCTCACTCATTCAACAAACGCCCCTGAGTGCAGTGCCCCTGCAGGAACCAGCCAGACAAGGTCCTGACCCTGCGGGGCCCCTCCAGCAGGGTGGGGCAATGGGCACTCAAGAGAGGGAGGAGGGAGAGAGCCGGAGGGCAGGGGCAGCTGGGCATTGGGAAGGTGGCCTCAAGCAGGGCTGTTAATCATTGCTTGTGTAAAGGCCCTCCGGCTCAGAAGTCTCTAATTTAAAGATAAGATCATGTTGTTTTCCCTTTTAAATTGGGGTCCGAGGGGAGGAGGTTGAAAAGGACAGCAAAGCCACGCAGAGCTCTGCAGGTGCAGAGGGCCCCGCGCTCCTGGTGTGTTCGCAGCTCCCTCGTGCTTTCCTGCTGAAGCCCTCTCTGTCCGCAGACGCCTGTGCTGCCTCCTGCCCCACAAATCTCGCTACAGCCTGGCTTCCCGCGACAGCATCCCTCCCCCAGCGGCGCCATAATCCCCAGCGGGCGGCTGGCTCCATTAGAAAGAGAATTCAGAAAATATGAGGGAGATAAACTTGAGACTGCACGGGCCACTTGGGTCCCCTGACTTGAGAAATACAGAAATGTGTGACCCGAGCGACAGACACAGACGTGATTCTCAGTACCGGGATCAGCCCACCTTGGAAACACCCCGGGATCCCAGGATCCCGCAGCCGGGAGGGTTTTGAGAATCTATTATGGGGGCCTTTGGGAAGGATAACTCTGAGAGGCCTCTCCTCCTGTGTTGATTTTTATTGCACCGTGCTTCCTAGGAAACACCAGGAAAGTAGAGAAAGGTACAAACACGTAAATGTTTGAAAAGCATAAGTTGGAAAATAACCTTTGTAGGTTCGGGACAGCCTGGGCCTTTAAGAAACAGGTTAAAATTCTGGATCCGCTACTTTCTAAGTAAATATGACTCCTACTCTTTTGGCCTCAGTTTCCCAGGAGGGCACAGTAACGTGATGACGCTCACTCGAGGGCTGTTGCAAGCCCCTTAGCAGGGAAGCCGTCAGCAGCTCGGCGGGCCCGGGAATTCATGCGTGGCAAGTGCTTGTCCTAGTCTGTCGGGCTGCTGTCATAAAGTGCACCAGGGCCGTCGTGAACGCAGACACTCACGCTCACAGCTCAGGAGATAAAAGTCCCAAATCAAGGTGCTGGCAGGCACCTGTTTGCTGAGGCCTCCCGCGGAGGGCCCTTCCTGCCTCTCCCAGCTTGACTCCCTGGGAAGACGGTGGCGCCAACCCCCTAGCTGTGGCCTGCAGGCCTCCCTGACGGCTGTCTGACCCGCTCACCCAACAAGCGCCTGAGCCAAGTGCTCAGGATAAATCTACTGATCTGTGTCTCCATCTGTCAGTCATCTACCTCCCTCCCCCTCCCTCCCCACGCGCCCCCACCAAGTGTCGACCATGGAGCTGCCTCCCACGGATCCGTTCCCCGGAAAACCTGCTGGCTCCTCCTCCCAGCCCTGGCTGGCCTCCCTTCTCATGGCCCCTTCTCTCTCTCAGGCAGCGAAGACAAGTCCCCACCCCAGCCACAGAGACCAGAGTCCTTCATTAGCCTGAGGGGCAAGGACATGGACGTGGCTTTGGCCCCGGGCCCAGGAATCAGTGCCCGCTGCTCGTATCCGCAGGTGAGGGAGGCCTGGCCTCGTCTTGCTCTTGGACTCGTGTGGGAAGAGTTGGCCACTGGACAAGCTGTTCTCTGAAGGCCCAGGCCAGGCCCGGACCACAGCACCACAGTCAGAGCTGGGAGCGGCTGTGTGTGCATTTATGTCTGTTCGTGTGTGCATGTGATTGTGTATCCATGTGTGTGTGTGTGCACATGAGCACATGTGTGAGTGCATATGTGTATACACATAGGTGTGTATGCATGTAGGGGTGTGTGTTCACATGTGCAGGGGCATGTGTGCATGTGTGTGTGCCCATGTGTGCACACACACACACCAATGGGTCCTGATGGCTCTTCAGATTCGGGTCCTGTGTCCACAGCCACAGAGGAGGGCATGCATGGCGAGCTTGCCTCCTACACATTTTCAAACCTGGCTCCTCCCCGCAGGCATTCATTCACTCATTCATTCATTCAATTTCATTTATCAAACACCCATTGATTGGCCACTAAGTGCGTGCCAGGCTCTGTGGGGCCCTGGAGACTCCGGGGTGAGCAAACGACCACTGAGGCTCCAGCTCGAGGGGGCCACCAGCCCGCTGAGGGACAAACATGATGGTGCCAGCTCAAGCCAGGGCACGGAGTGACTCTGACTTCAGGTGCAGTGGAGGTGCTGGAGGAAGGTTTTACTTTCAAGCCAGGTAGTCACATCGCCAACGTGCTGTGTTTGAAAAGCCCTCATGTGCAGAACGTGTCAGGAGGAGCCAAAGTGGACATGGGGAACCCCCTTCTCCCCCAGATGCCGCCAGAGCCCCGACCTCTTCAGTCCTGCCTGGTGGTGGCTGCACCAGCCTCTAGGTCCCCGGTGTGCGCGTGCCAGGACCTGCCTCCCCCTCACCCCACCCACACCTAGCTATGGGTCCCAGACAGGAGCCTCCAGGCGACCTCGATGACTCTGTGCCTGGTGTTTAAGGCTCTTGTGTTTCCAGACCCCTCCCCACACAATAACCCTCAGGCTTCTGCTCTCCATGCTGCTAGAAGGTTCCACAGGCAACCTGTGTCTGAACCTTCGCATCTGCCGCTGCCTTTGCTGGAGCACCTGCCGCCCCCGCCCTACTGCCCCCAAGGGTTAACCCTCTTCTCAGCTGCCCTGTGCTGGAGGCAGGCTCTCCCCCAGGCATGTGCCTGGGAGCGCCCCCCGCCCTGCACTGCCACTGTCCCTGTGGGTGTCCGAGTCACCCACTGGGCTGTGGGCTCTGTGGGGACACACACTCTCCCTCTCCACTCCTCTCGGCACCCAGCACATCGCAGGCTTTGCACGGCAGGCTCCGGACGTGGACCTAGTCCCCGCAGTCAATTTAGCAAACACATGTTTGTTGCTGTTTTATTGATGGAATGTGCGTTCTGGAAGAAGTTGCTCGTGTTCAGTCGTCGGCATGTGTGTTTCTAATAATATCCCTTCATCTGATGCTTTAATATCACAAAAATTAATAATCGATGTCTAGAATGAAGGTCAGCCGACATCCTGAGCCCAGAGGTTTATCTGGGAAATTCCACCGTGTCTAGCACACAAAGCTGCACGTGCCCGGGGTCGATATCACGTTTGGTAAAAGAATCAGTAAAGTAAAATATAGAAGTGACAGGAATGGGCTCACGAGTTAGGAATCTTTTTTGTGATGAACATTTTGGCCTCATCCACTTGGGTTGTGGTTTCCTCTTCAAGATCTAAGCTGATGAAGTTTGTTAATCCTGCCCTCGCCCCCAATCAGATCGGGCCCTAGAGTGTGGGTGCCTCATGGCGGGAAGCTCATTACAAACATATGAGGCCCGGGTGGGACCAGCCTCCAGGGAGCCTCGTGGTAATGGGAAGGGGTCGGTGGGATGCACCAGCCCCTTGCCGCCTTCCAGCTTGAGTCTGCGCTCCCGTGTCCTCGGGGAATCTCCGCACGTATAAAAGAAAAGGGGGTACGGGGGCAGGAGGGAGGGGTCTCTGTCCACTCCTTCCCAGGCCGCCCCGAGGGCAGCGGCCCTGCGCTTGGGTTCAGCAGTGAGGCTGCGGCCTCCCCTGGTCTGCTCCCCCACTTGCCACAACCTGCCTGGTTACAGCGGCGGCCTGACCAAGTGTGGGCTCTCTGGATGCTCCACGCCATGCCTGCCCCTCCCTGCCCCCCATCGCTCTGCCCTTCCCTACCCAGGGAACTCCCGCTCAGCTGCCACCTCCTCCGAGAAGTCTGCCCTGAATCTTCCCCAGCCCAGTGGATGGGAAAGTGCCCTGTCAGCCAGCTGCAGGCCTCCCCTCTCTCCCGGCACCTCCTTGGGCCTGCCTGTCCCCTGCGGCTCCTTCAGTCTGGGGTCTCTTTGTGCCTCCAGCAGCCAGCCCAGGGTGGCATGGAGGAACAAGAGCTGCCCGCATGGAGCATTCCTGCGTGTCCTGGGCTGCAGGCCAGTGTCACAGCAGTCCATCGAGAGCAGCATCCATCCTTGTGGTGCAAACGATGACACCGCATCTCCTACAGGCCAGGGACCAGGAGCTAGGGGACAAGGAAGCTGGACTGGATCTCTAGGTCTTCCTCCAGAGGGAGGCCGGTTCTGACCTGCTGAGCTATAGGACTCAGAAGGGCAGCTGGGGGGTGGCACAGTGACACCTGGACCGTGACCAGTGCAGTGGAGACTTCAGCAAGGCCTGTGCAGGGGCCGCCCCCATGGGTAATTCTGCCTAAGCTCTGAACACTGCATTTCACAAAGATCACCTTTGTGGTGGGCGTCTTTCCAGGCCCAGAGGAAGGAGCCTGATGGCCAACAAGGTCAGCAGCACCGGGACCCGCCTCTCCTACGTGTGTCTGCTCCTGGAACCAGGGCTCCACGTGCAAGGGAGGGGTCCTGGCCAGGTAATGTGGTGACGACCCTGGAGCCCGAGGATGGGTGCAGGGCAGGAGCCACCTCTGGAGCAAAGGGGACGTGGCCCAGCTGCCTGGCCTAGTCATATCATTTACAACCCCCATTTAGAGCAAATTAGGGCCCAGACAGCTGCCACGGGTCTGAAGGCTTTTCTCATGAATTCGTAAGTGGAATTACGAAAACCCTGGCAGCATCTGGGGCTTAATTGAAAAGATAATCACAGGGGAGCACAGAGACACTGTCTCCTCCTGAAGGGAGAAGGCCACCAGATTGCCCTTAGAAATGGCAACTGTGTTCTTTGAACTGTGGAGACGGCGCTGGGAGGTGCAGGAGCCCGGGTACAGCGGGGCGAGGTGGGCCAGCCAGGCTGTGCGCTGGCTCCAGCACAGGCACTGGTGGCCCCTCTCACCTGTCCCTGCAGGGCTGGGACAGGGTGCCCCTGGATCCCCGGCTTCTGCCTTGCTGTTCCCTGTGCCTGGAAATCTCCTCCCTGTGGACCTGGAGGTCCTTCCAGGCGGCCTCCCCGCTTATTTGGGGCTCAGTTCAGATGTCTGCTCCTCAAAGAGGCCCCCCGCCCACTCTGTCTGACATGCACCTCTCCTCACCTCCCCGCTGCCATCTACCTCCTCCTCCTCCTTGTCATTCTGGCATCGCCTGACTTTAGGCACGAGATGTTTGCAGAGACCCCACCAGGTCCCAGGCACTGTTTCAGGCCTGGCGGTGAGGCAGTGAACCCACACCCAGTGTGCACTGGGTCACTGGCCCCCAGGGGCTTTCGAGCCCCACACAGGCTGGGCGGGAGCAGGGGCTCTGTCTGTTCCCACGCTCAGTCCTGACTGTTCCTCCACTCAGTCCAACCTCAGGGCCCCATGCTGTGTGTCCCAATCATCTCTCCCCAGATCCTCACCACAGCTACCAGGCACTTCCTCCTAGGGCAGCTCTTGTGTCTCCTTGGCCCCAGGGCACAGCTGACCTCCTGCCTGGCTGTTAAGGCTGCCATGAAGGACCTATGCACCTGTACATCCTCACCCCACCTGGATGGATGGATGGATGGATGGGAGGATGGATGGATGGATGGATGGTGGATGAGTAGATAGATACAGTGACTTGCTGTGTGGCCCTGGGCAGTGCACTGAAAACAATCTGGGCCCCAGTTCCTCATCTATTAGAAAAGGCTCAAGGAGTCCACGGCCACACCACCCTGAATGCACGTGATCTCATCTGATCTCAGAAAAGGCTCAAGGAGGAGAAGGAAAGTTTTTCCCTTGGCCATGAATCTGCCTGAGCGACACTGGACCCACTGGCCCTGTGATTTCAGTACATCTTTTTGTCCTCTGACTCCACTCTTTTTTCAAGAGGGCTGAACGTGAGGTTGGTTGTTGTCTGGTAACAACTGCCTCCCTCTCTCTGGTGGCAAACACTGAGGAGGTCACTAACTGTGCCACTAATCTCAGAGGCCTGTTCACCAGATGTCAGGCAATGTTGTTTTAAGCAGCCCCGCCAGGAGAAAGAATGAAATTCTTTGCGGGGATTCTCAGCCTGGGCTACAGATCGGAATCACCTGGGGAGATTTCTCAGCCACATGGGGCCCTCTGCAACCCAATTTAATCCGACTCTGGGTGGGGGCCCGGCTGTGTAATTGGCAGACCCCCCCCCCAGAGGCTCACAGGCAGCTGGGACTGGGGGCCAGGCAGGGAGGCCCTCGGGCTGGGAGGAAGCTACAGACTGGATGGCAGTTTTGAGAGCAGGGTCCTGAGTCAGGATAACCAGGACTCCTTTGGAGGTTCTGCCTCGTCACCTCCCACCCTCAGCCACCCAGGGAGCCTGAGAGAAGGGACATGACCACAGCTTTGAATCAGGGTGTGCAGCAAAGCCCTGTGCACTCCCAAAGCACTGGGTTTCTGGGAGAAAGAGCCCCTTGCCCATGAGATGAGCCACACAAGTGAGGGCTGTCTGTCATTCTATTTCCAGTCCCTTGCTGTGACTTTCATTATGGTCATTGTCAATACCACCACGATCAGCTTCACCATCACCACTGCCATCATTTCTGGTCTGACACGTAAGACTCTGCTAAGCATTTTGTGCGTGTTACAGCTCCCCTCATAGCAATTCTTCAGAGTAATGCTGTTTATTTTTTCTATGCTACAAATAAGCACATTGTAGTTCAGAGAGGTTAGACGACTTGCCCGAGGTCACACAGCCACCAGATGGGGGAGCGGGATTCAAACACAGAGCTGCCTGACACCAGATACGGTATTTTGAATAGGAAGGGAAGGGTCAGATACAACGTCCAGCCCCAGCCGCTGAATGCCAGAGAACAGCCTGGCCTTTCAACAACCTCAACCCTCAACGCCGACAGCGAGAGTCTGTCAACAGGTGAAGAGATGGTTAGGATCCCAGGCAACCAGTGGGACTGGAGAGTGCATGGCAGCTGGGAAAGGTGAAGAGAAGAGAAGGCTGGGAGAAGAGAAATGCAAGGCCCTGCCCCTGTACCGCTCGTTCACTCATTCACTCCGTGCACTAATGCATTCGGAGAACCTTCCCCAAAGCGCACCCATAGCATCCAGCACTGTGAGTCTGCCCTGCCTCTTACACAGGCAGAGAGTAACTCCAACCCTCGATGCTTATACACACATCTTTTTCCGCAGTATGCCTCTAAAATAGTTGTGGCCGGGCGCGGTGGCTCACGCCTGTAATCCTAACACTTCTGGAGGCCAAGATGGAGGATCACTTGAGCATAGCAGTTTGAGACCAGCCTGGGCAATAGCAAGACCTCATCTCTACAAAAAAAATATTAGCCAGGTATGGCACTGAGCACCTGTAGTCCCAGCTACTCAGGAGGCAGAGGCAGGAGGACAGCTTGAGCTCAGGAGTTGAAGGCTATAGTGACCTATCATGACACCACTGCCCTCTAGCCCAGGTGATAGAGTGATGTGGGGACAGAGAACCATGCCTTGCAAGTTTGTTGAGATGGCATAGAGCTGGGGGGACCAAGTGAGAACCAGCTGCCAGTCTCACACCTCGGTGGCTCCATGGGGCAGAGGGGCACACACCTGCTTCTGAGACCAGCGGGGGAGGGCAGATCCAGCCCCTTGCACAGGAGCCTGCTAAGAACCAGCCCTGCGGCCTCCCCAAGGGTGTAGGGGCCACTGGGCTGGAACATCCCAGGATCCCACCGGTAGAACGGACTCCTGAGTGGTGGAAAAGCACCCAGGAAAGTGGAAAAGGGGTCCTTGTGCTGGGACAGGCTCCTGGGGCCACAGAAGCCAAGGCCACAGAGCGTTTTGAGGAGTGGCCCCTCATTTCACAACTGAGGCCAAGCGCAGGTGGCATCTACCCCAGAGGTCAAGGCTGGGACTGGAGCCCTGACTCCTTGGTCCCCCAGGTGGCCTTGGCCAGTCCATCCCGCCCAGCTCAGCACAGGGTAAGCAGTGACCCCAGAGTCGCCCAGACCCCTCTGAGGAGGTGGGGCTCCGGGCCAGCTGCCCTCCTACTCTTCTCACCTTCGAATGCGAACATCACCTGAGTCAAGGCCACCGTGATGATGACAGCCCTGAGGACAAGGACATTGGGCAGTTGCCACCTCCTCTATTGTCCAGCCCTGAGGCCAACCTAGGCCCTATGGTGGGCTCCTCATCTTAGGGGCACTACAGAACAAGGGCCTCAGGGAGCACTGCGCTCAGCCACCGTCCTGGCAACAGTCCAGGCAGATGAAGCACCAGGGTGGAGACCTGGGGGCCGAGTCACTTATCCACATTTGGCAGCTTCGAGGGCAGCACACAGGCCTCACTGATCTCCCAGGTTGCTTCCCTGACACCCAGGGAATAGTCTGTGACCTGCTCCGGCTGGGAGAACTGCAGCCACCAAGCAGAAGTCACCTGGGCAGAAGCCAGACTGCACTGTGCAGAGACGCCAGGTGCCAAGGTGAGACCTACTGAGGCTTCGGGTCCCCCCACAAATGCTCAGCCTATGCTCGGGCTGTTCGCTTCAAGCCACAGAGCCACTGAGCCACACGCATGCACGAGCCCCACGTGTCTCCAAAGAGAAAGGCAGCTGTGTGTGCTTCCAGATCCTTCTCCCACCCCCAAGCCATGACCGAGCACATGGCAAAAAGAAGTCAGGTGACAGCACCTGGCCAGGTTCCTGGGACCTCCCAAGGGCCTCTGCCTCCCAGGCATGCTCCTGGGGCCACCTCTCAGGGACTCTCCCCAGCCAGAAAACCAGGAGTCTGCCTGGATTCTCTCTCTCCCATCTGCACATGTAAGGGTTCGGATGCTAGTTGTGTCTCCTGAATGTCCTGCATCTCCCACTCTCCTGCCCTGGTTCCCCGAGCTCAGGCTTCCCCAGCTCTCAACCTGAGCCCAGGTGGCCACCTCCTAAAGGGCTCTGTGTTCTCCCCCTGCAGCCAGAGGGAGTAGTGGGTTCTGACAGGCAATGGGTGGGCGTGGGGGGGGGGCGCATGTGTTGGAAACAGTGCAGTTTCCAGAACTGTTTAGGGAGCTGTTTCTCTCCCCAGGCCCTCCCCCAGCACTGTACTTCCCAGCCTTCTCCAAGTGATATCGGCCATGTGGCTGAGTTCTGGTCAGTGCGATGTGGGCAGAAGTGATGGGCACCTCTCTGGACTGGCCCCCCACACCCTCCCCTGTGCAATCCCTCCACCCGCTCCCCACTCCCAGGGCCTCAAAGATCTGGATCAGGGCAGAGTCACAAGGTAGAAAGAATCTGGGCCCCTGAATGACCATAGGAAGACCTGTAGGATGCCCCACCCACCCCAAGGGCCACATCAGAGTGGGACAAGACCAGGAGACACCTTTTGGTTTGGGGATGTTTGTTAATAGCAGATAATCTCTCAAGGAGAATGTTTGGGTTCATGTTCCTTGGTGTGGAAAATGTCTGGAAGAATGAATATGCACCAATCCATTGATAGCAGCAGTGTTTCAGTTGTGAGATTTGATGAAATTTTTTTTCAATTTCTATCAAGCTGGGCCCTGTGTTCCAGCCTGGCCCTGGCATGCTGCTCTTGCACAGGGTTTTTGGCCTCTCTGAATCTCAGTTTCCTCATCTGCAAAATGGGAATAGTTAGAGAACCTACTTCCCAGGGTTACTGCGAAGTAACCCTGTGAACAAGTAGCCCAGTGCTCAAAAACGGTAGCTGCTAATAAACTGTGCCTCTGCTTGACTTGTGTTCTGCTTACAATGTTGACAGAGATGAAATGTAAAAATGCATAACTGTGAGAAGGGGAGAAGCTTATTACCTTTGGTGAATAGGATCATGCGTGAATTTTTTTCTTTTCAATATCTTCTATATTTTCTACAATGACTACGTACTGTTATAAAGAAGAAAAAAACAAACTCTAAAAAAAGTGAATGCATATCTCTAGCACAAGCCCCTGGAGATGGCAGACATGTCTATAAACAGCAAAACCAGCAGGAACGAGACAACTCCAGCGCCCTGGCTCCGTGCAGCGCCGCGTAGAGGGATCCTGTCACCTCCCCTCGCCGCACCATGCAGGAGCCAGCTGGCCTCCACCCCAGCCAGGCCCCACAGCAGCTGGAATGAAGCCAGAGCACCACACGTTTTATACTGTAAGGACACTCACAAGATTTGTACTGTTCTGCTAAATAAAAAGAAAAAAACCACTAGCAGTGCAAAGGAGAATCCCAGCCACTGAGATTAAATACGCATGCCCTCGCGATGCTGCCGGGTTAGGTGTAGGAGAACGTTTCCACTGAGCAGAGGCCTCCAACCCGGGGGCCCCTGCCTTGCTCAGGGCCACCGGCGTCCCCTGGCCCTGCAGGGGCTGGAGCACCTCCAGCTGCTCCCACTCAGCCACCACAGGCATCATCAGCCCCATGGAAAAGCCAATAACTGTCCTCAGTTCACCGCCACAAAAATCCTGCCAACTGGGTATTTTTTTAATCCTCATTTTCTAGAGATGTAAAATGTGGTAAGTTAGCTGAACACCCGGAACCCGGGGCAAAGGCCCACAGTGTTGCCTGGCCCTCCGGCAGGGTGAGACTGCGTGCACTGGTGGCCGATGGCGGAGCTGGTGGCTTTTAGAAGGAAGGCACCATGGCCAAACTTTCCCCTTCCCCATTTAGGTGTCTTGGGCTCCTCCTGGTGCACAGCACACACAGGCACATTCCACGGTGCCAGAATTCCAGAAAGGCGGGATTATAGGGTACACTGAGACAAGCTTTTGGTCTGGCTTTTGATTTTGACCGATCCCGATAGCAATGGTCACAGCAGCTGTTTGTTGGCATTGCCAAGCACGTGGCCCCCCGAGTCCCATCTCTCACCACATTTAATGGGCACACCTCACCCTGAAACGATGCTCTTGATGCAGCTCGCACCTTCCTAGACTACAAATCTGACCACGTGGTGCTCCTCTGCTTGAGATCCTTCCATGGCTCCCTCCCCCTTGGGACTCAGTCCACCCTAGTCAGCACGGCATTCGAGGCCCTCTACTTATTTCTCCCCCACCCTGTCCACAGGACACTTCACCACCCACTGCTCCCATTTCCCTGAATAGATCCCAGTCCCTCCCTCAGGGCATCCTGAGCTCAGGCTGCACCTTCTCCTATAGTACCCTCTTTTCTCCCTGGTGAGCTTCTATTCATCCCTCAATGTCCATCACAGAAGATCCCACCTGCTCCACCCTCATGGAGCTCCCCCAACTCGAGTTAGGGGCTCACCCATGGGTGGTTGGGCAGATTCTGCAGGTTGTATCCCAGCAGTGTGATATCTCTTGACAATGAAGCTGTCTGGCTCCATTTTGCTCTGCTAGACTGGAAAATTTCCAGATTGTGCATATATGTCTGGTTCACTGTGGCATCCCCAGTTCTTAGCTCACTTGCAGACAGAGTAGCAGCCCAACACATGCCTCTTGAGTGAATGAGTTAATTAATACTGTGGTTCACGGTTCCAAAAAACAAATAAAGAAATGAGACACCAGTGCCATTTCCCAGGGCACCAGCACGTCCTCAGAGGTGCCGGTGTGACACCACCAGCCAACTGCATCCCCGTCTCTGCCGCTGCATCTGTTCCCAGTGTGACAACCGGGAAGCCAACTTCATGCCAGTCCAATGTGCATCAGTATGCAGGCGGTGCAGCACTCCTGCTGAAAAACTAATCAGGGCCATTAGTATGCACCACACAATGCTCTGGAGCAGGGGATGAGAGCGGCACCGCCACCCCCAGCCTGCCCAACTTTCCTCACCACTATTTCCAAATTCAATAAGCACAAATCACAGATCTTTTTTTCCCCCCAAAGTTAAACAACAAATCACTTTGCCAGCCTCCAGCATTTGTCGTTTTAACAAGGGTGTGGGGAACAGCCAGGCCTTGTCAAAACAGATCACGGTTCGTTGCCGGAGGCCCTGGAGTCAGGAGCTTCCCCACCCCCACCCCAGGGACACCCAACAAATAAAACTCACACCTCCACTCTGGGGAGGAAACATTTATTAAGCACCTACTATGCCTTGGTGTTTCCTTTTCAAATCCCCTTCTCAAAATATGTGAGTTGAACTCCAGGGAAGCCAAGTACCCATGCCCCTCCTATCCCAAGGTCAAACAGCTGGACTGTGTCCAGGTCTCAAAACTGGGTCTCTCGACATCAGAGCCCCGTGTCCTATTACCAGGCCATGTACAAATCCCATTAACCGGGACCAGTACTCAGCCTCTAATCATTCCTTCAGAAAGACCCCCTAGCACAGCGGTCAGGGCCGAGTCTTGGGGTCCCTGGATCCCTGGGTTCTATACTGTTGGTGACTCAGTTTCCTCAGCTGTACAATGGGGATGACAACAGGAATGCCTGGAAGGGCTGTGCGAGGAGCGTGTGACAAGCATCTAGAGGCGTTTCCAGCAGACAGTGAGCATTCGCAACATGTAATCACTATTCATTCACTCCATATGTATGCAGTGGGCGTCGTCCATGTGCCACGCAAAGCAGGTGCCAGACCCAGCTGGCCTCCCATTGCCCCCCAGCTCCCCCTGTGTGCCAGATCCAGAGCTGGAGTGAGGTCACCTCCGCCGGTGGAGGAGGTCACTCTGAGCAGCAGAGGGCACTCTGGAGACAGATTGACAACATGCACACGGAGAATGTGCGAGCCACAGTGCACAGGAAGGCAGGGACTCCGGCCCAGAGCCAGTGGCACAAGTGTCTTGGAGGGTGCCGGGTGCACTGCCCAACCCTGGCCTGCCGCCCAGCTGATAAGCGGCACAGACCAGAGACCAACATTCTCAGTCCACTCCTGGCCGTCCGGAGCCCACCTTTGGATCGTGGCGCTGGCCTTCTCCCCACCCTGCAGACAAAGAAACTGAGGCTCACGAGCGTAAGAGATTCGCTCACAGCCCCGGCTCTCAGGCGAGGGAGCTGGGAGTGAGGCCCCAACTTGACGCCAAATCCTCCCGGTTCCCGTCCTTGCGGAAAGTCCCTCGCAGAGGAGCGGCACCGGGTCCCACCGCAGAGCCCGGGGAAGCTGCGCACGCGGGCAGGTCCAGTGCTGCCCAGGTGGGCCCCGCATGCTCTCCCTGACGCTCACGCTGTGGCTCTTCTCCAAAGTTGAGTTTATCCTCAGAGCTCTGGGCACAGAGCCAGGGGAGCCTGATGCGGTGCCTGTCACACTCCAGCCACATCCAGCCGCCACAGGACAGCGGGAGACCCCAGCGTGCAGAGGGGCGCCTCCCAGAGGTGCGCTGGGGTCCCGTGCGGGGCTCTTGTGGAAGTGCACACTCCCCGGGGGCAGGGCGAGCGAGGCCTGGTGTCCCAGGTTCCCAGACCACAATTTGGGTAGCGGGGGTTGGGGAATGAGGCAGGGGTCAGAGGTGATGCACCCAGAATGCCCCGCCCAGGACTCTTGGCTTTGTGCCCGGAGGACAGCAGCCGGCCTCGGGAGGGCGGGAGCCAGGTGCCTGGGGGCCGGGTTTGCTCACCGCCCCGGCGACAGCGTTGTGCACACGAGCCTCTGGGTGTGCAAAAGTTCCAGATCCCTACGTCACTTTGTATCTCATCCTTTGAAAATTTCTGTGTGGGACATGACCTTGTCACGTACGTGAAAATCCTAGCACGGTGGCACATACATCAGTGTCCACGTGCCGACGTGGATGCTTTACCTTTCCCCGCTCACCACACCGAGCGTGGGGTCACCGTGCAGAGGAGGGGCCGGCGTGGCCAGGCGGGCAGCGAGGTCGGGCTGGGAGGGCCCTGCAGCTCCCTTCTCTTTCAGAGACCGAAGCAAGTCCCTTCACGGTGGAGGGGAAAAGCAAGAGGTAATTATTTTATTAAGGACCAGGAAATGATGAATAATTTAATTTGGGGAAAGAGCCGCACCGCTGATTGAATTGCCACTTCCTTGGTCCTGACATCACTTTCTCTCTAATTTCCTCTGACATTTCTGGTAGGGCATCTGGAAGAAGATTCCAGCAAACTTTAGCTTTGTCTTCAGCCTGGGCAACTCTGATGCTCCCCAGGCAGCAGGTGGCAAGAGGGCAAGTGGGTGATGGAAGGAGAGAGAGAAACAAAGTCGTTGGTGGAAGTGTGGCACCTGGTGTCAGCGTGGGACCACGACAGATTGAAACAAGCCATGTATATTGAGAGCGCTGTCCAGGCCTTGGGAAGGTGGGTGGAAGTTCACAGCAGGGTCCTGGCTACAGATGCGAAAACGCAGCATCGGGCTGTCAGGTGACTGCTGAAAAGTGAGCCCTTGGACTAGCGGGAGGGACCAGAGACTTACACCCCAGATCCGAACATCCAGCCAAGCATGTGACCTGTCCCACCAAGTCCGCACTTACAGGAAGCTGACTTTGCCAAGCCTCGATGACACAGCTCTCAGATTCCTATGGGCTTATTCCCACACCTCGGCACAAGGCACGTGGCGGGCCTCGGACAACCACAGGGGAACCCGTCCGATCCAAGCTGCTTCCTGACCATGGGGCAGCTCTACGGGGGCGCTGGCACTCCAGATATCCGTGCATGGGGCCCTGCAGGATGGGTTAGCCACCAACTGGGGTGGGCCCCAACAGGAAGAGGGCAGTGTGGGGACAGTGTCCTCTAGGGCTTGGGGCACTGCCTCCCTAAGCGTGAGGACCCCAAGGTGCCACTGCCTCATTTCCTATGGGGCCAGCCCAGGATTTGACTTGCTGGCACGGGGGTGACTCACACCCTGTCGGTCTGCTCACATTGTGCCTCCCACAAACACTGCGGAACACCAGGAGGGAGGACCAGGGCTGCTGGGTCACACCAGCGTCTCGCCTGCCAGCTCGGGGCACTGCAGGGGATGCCCAGCGACACATGGAGGGCATGGTCCTACACTCTGCCTGCTCTTCCAACGCTGCCTGTTGCCCCTCCCTCCCGCCTCCCTGCTGACTGGGGCCCTGGTACTTCTCCTCCAAGTGGGCAGCATGGCAAGTGCCCTCAGTGTGACCGGTCTGTCTTCACACAGCCCAAGGCTCCTGGTCCCAACAGGCCAGGTCCTGAGTATAGCCAGCCCGTCCTGCCCCTCACTGCCCAGAGCATGGCCCTGGAGAAGCTTGTCCAGAGATGGGACACCCGAGGCCATGCTGGAAAGTGCCCCTGAGGACACTGAGACCACAGGAACAGTGAGCTGGATGCCCCAGGTTGGGGCAGGACACTGCCTGGGGAAATGAACTCACAGAGGGGCAGCTGCCTGTGCTGGGGGCCGGGTGCCACCCACCGTGCCATCATCTCAAGCCTCACTGACCACCACGGCCAGGCCCACCACATGTATCACCTCTCAACTCTCACGTCCACCCTGCAGAGAGCAGCTAAAATGGTAAAAGCCCATTTTACAGATGAGGAAACTGAGGCACAGAAACCCAGCAGTTGGGCTCAAGCTTTCACCCCCAATGGCTTTTCCTTGCCTCTTCCTTGCCTGCCCCTAACCATTGCACTGGTATCTAAGGGCCTACTGTGTGCTTCGAGCTGGGGAGATGCCTCATCCAGAACAACACTTGGGGGTGCACAGGAGCACCCCATCTTCTAAGTGAGGAAACAGGCTTGGACGGGGTGCAGAGACTCGCCAGTATCCCACAGTGGGGCTAGCAGGGCTCGGATCAGAACCCTGTGTGGCCCATTATGTCCAGGCCCACACGGTCTTCACTGGAAGCCTTTCTGGGTGGCACTTTGGAGAGCGTGCATTCCCAAAGCAAGACTGAGGAAGAGAGTGCGCCTAACCCTGGGGCAACACCAGCGAAGCTTCCAGCTTTGCCACGCATCCCCGGAGCTGTTAGGCTTCTTGCCAACCCCTCCATGCACCCCTGCGACCCCCACCTTGACCTGAGCTCCACCAGGCCTCCCCAGCGGGCACACATGCCTTTGTACATGCAGTCGCTCGGCCAGTCATGCCTTTGCTTCCCAGTCACAAAGGCAAACTCCTGTTTACCCTTTAGGGCTTCATTATGCGTCACCTCCACCAAGAAGCCTCCCTGACTTCTGGGGGCAAAACCCACTGGCCCCACCCCATGGTGCCTGGGCTTGCCTGGATCCGGCCTGAGTCCTGGCACCGCCCTGCAGGATAGCGGGCTCCTCCCAGCCAGGGCCTTGTATGGATCATCTGAGACCCCAGCACTGTCCAGCTCAGGCTCTAGAGTAAGGACACTCAGGCTGAGTTTGATGGGTGAATATATGAAAGTTAAGTCATGCCACAGCAATTTCACTTATACAAAGGGTTTTACAAGTTTTAAGCAGCAGGAAACTTCATCCAAAGTAAAGTGTTACCTGGAAGCAGGATACATATGAAGTCGAACATGAAAATGAGGTCACCTGGCCTGGGCAGTGGGTACAATGGGAAGCAGGGATTCAGCTTGGCTTCCCCACGTCCTCCTCAGCTCCAGAGCCCCCAAAGGGCCCAGGGGAGCACAGCTGGAAAGCCGCTAGCGTAATGTGTAAGACTGGACCTGCACCCAGCACCCTGCACTGCTAAGACGCAGCCCCCCGCCCCCGCTCAACAACATTCAACGTCTCCCCAGCTCCCACAGAAGTAAGTTCTGTCTCCGCCCCTCCAGCCATGTCTTCCCGGGACTCCGCTGCCCACGTGGTCTTCTCCTTTCTCTCTGCTTAGAGTGAACCTCCCTCGCTCGAATTTTTCTCAGAAGTACTGTGACACTCATGGTGCCCCGAGTGGCGTGGGTGCCCAATCAATGGGCAGTTTTGTTTGGGGGTAACTTTTCACCAAGACATCCCCAGAAGCTGCAGGCCAGAGGCCCCTGCCCTGCAGCCTCCTCCCGGGCCAGTGGCACAGAGGTCGCTGTCCTGCAGCCCTGCCGACTTCTGCAGAGTCCCAGTGTGCAGCCAGCTACGTGTCAGCTCAAACAGAAAAACAAACCCAGGCCTCTTCCCCAGCGGCCAGGAAGCATCACAAAGCCCCAGAGACGCAGAAGGAAAGTGCTCTGACGCGCTCTCTGACACACGTCAGGCCCCTGGCCTCTGTGCTAGGCTGTCAGCTTGCACGTCCACTGGGGCATGCAGCTCCCCGTGTGAGAGGCACCTGGGGCCAGGGCGCTGTCGTCCCTCCCCGCCTGCCGCCTGGCCTCTGCCTCCAGGCTTGGCTGTGTGCCCTTTCGGAAGTAAAGTCTCCCTGCACTGAGGCCGATCTCGTGCAGACGACAGACTGGAATTCAGGCCACGCCTACGGGGTGCTGGGAAGATAGAACACCCTTCAGGAAGGACTAAGGTGGGCCAGCGAATCTGCCTGTGGACCTGCTCTGTGTGAGGCCCTCAGTCAGTCGGTCAGCACACATTTTGAGCACCTACTCTGTGCTGGGTCCCAAGGAAGTCTGGGTGCCAAGGAGCAAGGACAGACTCTCGGGAGTGCCACACCCATGCCTGGCGCTGGGCTCGGCCTTCACGATGACGGCCCCACAGCAACCCTGGGGGTGCACCCTTCCAGGGGGCAAAGTGGAGCCCAGAGCAGTGACACGACATGCCCAGGGTCAGCAACTAAGAAACACCAGGGTAGAGTGGGAACCAGGTCTGCAGGACCCAGAGCCTGTGCACTTCCCCCTGATCCCCAGGTGACAAGCAGCAGAGAAGATTGTGCCAGAAGAGCCCAGTCTCACAGCCACCAGGCGGCAGGCCTCTCCACTCCAGCAAGCCAGGGTCAGATCCCTTCTGCTCTTATAAGCCGAAAGCCACGGATTTGCGCTTAGAAGGCTCCTTCCTGCGTCACACCTCCGATCCTAGTGGCCACAGAGCTCCTGGCCACAGAAGCCAAAGTCCGGGGGGAATGCTCCCAAGCATTTCTTTCTTACCAATGTTTCTGTCCCCAAAGGAGGTTCCCAACCACCCCCTCCAAGCTTATGGGCGGGAAGCAGAGTGTGGACAAAATGCACATAAAGGCAGATTCGCAGTTTGCCCTGAATATAAAACAGAGAAGTTGCAGCCCATCTGCAACTTCCCTGGGCAGAAAGAAGTGTCTCCATTGCACAACTCCATTCATTCATTCGTTCATTCATTCACTTCACAAACATCAGTGACTCCTGTTACGGCAGACTTGTGTCCACCTGAAATTCCCGTGTTGCAGCCCTAACCTCATGTGCCTGTATTTAGAGAAGGACCGTTGAAGAGGTAGTCATGGTTAAACAAGGTCACGTGGGTGGGCCCTGCTCCAGTAGGACTGGTGTCCTTACAAGAGGAGATCAGGACACAGACACAATCTGCCTTGATCTTGGACTTCCAGCTCCCAGAACTGTGAAAAAATGAATTTCTGTTGTTTGAGCCCCTGGTTTGTGGCATTTTGATATAGAAACCTGAGCAGACGGACGCAGCACCTGGCACTAACACGGCCAGGCGCTACAGCGGGTCTGGCCCCTCTGTCTCACGTGCACGGGCTCATTTCATCCTCTGGCTATCCTGTGAGGCAAGTCCTGTTATTAACCCATCCTTCAGAAGTGGAAACTGAGGCTCGGGGCAGGTCAGTCAGTTGCCAGGAATAGGGATAAAGAGAGGGCTGTGACATTGCCCACGCCCTCAAGGGGACCTGGCCTGGGAGTCAGGTGAGTGAACAAATAACTAGCAGAAGGCTGGGGTGGGGAGTGATGTTTGGGCTGAGCCTTGAAAATCATTATAGACTTTGGTAGGCAGAGAGGAGGGGGAATAGAAGAACTTTCCAGATGGAAAGCGGAGAGGGGGCAGGCCTGGCGGGTGTGTAGCATGTTAAGGAGAAGACCCGGGCAACTAGCAGGTCGGGCTTGTGTAGCCAGAACAGCCTGGCAGGGGGCGGGAGGAACCCCGGAAGTAGAGTCCGGGTCCCGATGCAAGGGCCCACAATGCCTTGGCCAGGCGTGCACTCCGGCAAGCCCTGCAGGGCAATCTCTCTCATCCCAAGAGGACAGTGCTGTCATGTGCCCACGTCCCCAGGGAGTGTGAGTGAGGTCTCAGCTGGGCCAAAGCCCTGCAGGTGCAGAAGAGGGGTGGGCACAAGAAGCAGGAGCGAGGGGGAATGGGACCTGCAAGACTAAGGGTGTGCCTGGGCATCTGGCTCCACCCTGGCATCCTGGTCCCTGCAGGGAGAAGAGGAGGAGCGGGGCAAGTTCCGGGAGGACCAAGCAGACTATTAGAGCTGGTGGGGGCTTTGCAGGCTCTCCTTCCACAGGCTTCTCCCAGGCGGAGGAGCAGGAGGCTCAGAGAGGCTGAGGCACCTGTGGGAGGTCACAGAGCAATTTGTTAGTAGGGCCTCCTGACTCCAAATCCAGTGCTCTTCTGGCTGCATCCCAGGTCAGCCTCTTCTCTCCAAAGGAAGGAAGGAAAGACCCCAAAGTCCCCCACACCACCCTGGCCCACCTCCCCTCCCTGACACCACCACACCCAGGCCCAGCCGGGGAGGTGGTGGACAAAATGACACACTGGCTGCCACTGTCGGGCAGCAGTCCCAGCTCCTCAGCATGGAAGGGGTTGCACTGCGCAGGCTTGTCTGGGGCCTTCGCAGGACCACAGAGGTCCCCACACCTCCGCCCTCCTAATGATGCTGGGAGAGCCGCAAGGAGGGGGCAGAGATGCTGGGTCAAAAACAAGTGACCAGGTGCTTGCCGGAGTCCCCTCCACTGGGGAGCTGTCATGTGGGGGGCCCTGGGTGGTTTGGGATGCCCTGTCAGGAGGCCCTTTGAAAGGTCCCGTGCCTCAGGAGCCAGCCAGGAAACGCAGCATCTTCCCGTTGCCGTCCCTCAAGGGTGCCGTGAGCCCCTCGGGAAGGTCCCCTTGGGGCCCAATAATAACTGAGACCACAGAAGAACAGGTTTAGCCAAACAGGAGATCCGAACAAGCTGGTGCCGGTGGGGACCTGACCCTGGCCCCGAGGAGAGCCGCTCTGCGTGACATGAGTGCTGGGTGCCAGGCGGGCATCACGGGTGTCATCACAGCAGGAGCCTCGCCAGGCTCCAGGGCTTCCCGCCAACACCCTCCAGGTGGCCTCCGTGTCCCGCGGAGGGCGAGCAGGTGAGCCGGGAGGGAGGTCCAACACACGTGCTGGCTACCATGGGCCGTCGGGGAAGTCCCTTAGCCTCCCTGGGCCTGTGTCCTCACCTGTGCAATGGGGACACTATTACTGCAGCGTGACTGTTGGAAGGAGGGAACAGGAGCCCAGCAGGACCAGTACCAGGTGAACCTAGAACTTAGAACCCTGGAAGAAGCTGCCGCTAGTCCGTGCTGGGGTCCTAGCTGCGCATTTCACCGATTTTACTTATTTTGCTTTCTCCCAGCCACCCATTTTTCAGTTGAAGAAACAGGAGCTCAGAAGGAGGAGGGGCTCTCCCGTGCCACACCGCCGGGGAGAGGCAGAAGAGAGCATCACAGGGGGATATCACCAGGATGTCTGCCCTCCCACCGCTGGGGAGCAGGGTGTGGGCAGCCGGGCCGGGGGATACCAGGACCCCTGGGGCCTTCCCCGTTTTGTCAGCAGAATTCACAGCCCCGAGCTGCTTCAAAAGGCTCAGGCTATGGGCCAGCCCCGGGGTGAGAGCCCGTCAGCGTCCTGTCTCTCACTGCCCCCAGACACCCGCACCACCAGTGCCGTCATTCCTGGCCCGCAGAGCATGCGGGGCTGTGTGCTCTTCCCTGCCATGACAGGTGGGGACCCAAGCACAGGTCACTCATAGCCCCAGTCACTTGCTGTTGCCACCAGCTCCACAGCCTCAGCTCTGTCCTCTCGCCCTTGCCCAGACCAAGCCTCCAGCACCTTCCCTGGGTTCCGTGCCTCAGTGTGGCCCTCTCATGCCGAAATCCTGCAGCCAGTGGGGCTGGTGTTCACGAGACTCAGCTGGCATGCTCCTGCTCTGAGCTCTTCTATAGCTCCCCACTGCCCCAGAGACGAAGCCCAAACTCCCCGCAGTGGCAAGCTGTGCCCACCAGTGGACTGAATGCTGCTCAGAGTTTGTCTTGCTCTGTGTGCAGGTCGCACCGATGACCCAGTGGGGGTGTGTCGGGAAAGGCTGCGTCTCCCGTCACTGCTCTGCACTGTTTGGCAGTGGGGACAGGCCTGAGAGCTGGGATTCCCATGCCCAACACTGGGCAGGCGCACAGGAGTGCCCTGTGGGTGCTGTCACATGCTGAGAGGGTGGAACCTAGAAACTCTCCCCGTCCCTTGATGGGAAACTGAGGCCTAGCAAGGGCAGTGGCTGGGCCTCCCAGCACCCAGGCCCCGCTGTTGCTTCCACTGAAGACCCAGGTCTGAGCCCAGGCCACTTCATTCATTCACTCATTCACTGGCTCACTCATTTAATCATTCGGTTACTCATTCACTCATTCTGTGGTGGCAGCCACCTCTAGGTGCTGGAGCTCAGGACGGGAGAGCCCTGGACAGCTGGAGCGCATACCTATGGGAGAAATAGGCACAGACACATCCCTACACTAAGAACCCACAGCTGTGTGGCCCTGCACAGCAGGGTGAGGTGGGGCTGGGGGCCTCACCTGGGGTGGGGGCCTTGGTGTGCCGGTCATGGTTACCCAGACAGCTTCTGGGCCAGCACGAGAAGAAAAGGTCTCACCTACAGATTCCCCTTGGTGGCTGACAACCGCTGGCGGGTCTCAGGCCCAGGAAAGGGCTGGGGAGTGGGGGCTGCGGCTGCTTCTTCCAGCCCAGTGGCCAAGAGACAGTTTCCCTGGTTTCTTTAATTCCTGCCACAGCCCAGGGCATCACCCCCAGATGAGCCAAGGAGCCCAGCACCATCAGACAGGCCTCATGAGTCAGTGACAGGTGTCCTTAAAGATCCTCCTGTTCGGTCCCCCAGGCACAGGTGGGGAAACTGAGGCCCAGGAAGGGGTGACATGCGGAGGCCACATGAGGTCCGTGGAGCCCAGATCCCGAAGGCACTGCCCACATCCGTCCTGTGACCCTCCTTCGCCAGAGAGACCTAACCAGGAGCAGGCGAATGTGGCCGCCCCGTGCCTCCCAGGCCCCACTCTATGGGTTGCTTGAGGGTACAGAGGAGGCAGATGCTATTTGTTTAATTTCAAGGATCAAGAATTTCCAGATGCTTCCCCAGTGCTGCCCTCCCGCCTGGCCCCAGGTGCCTTTCTCATGAACTTCCTGGGGGGCGGGGCGCTCGAGGGGCCCCTGGGCAGGGCAGAATGTCTGCAGCTGAAGCTTCCAGGGGAGAAGGCCATCAGATTTCTGGGAAACTGGAGCAATTTTCCAGGCCAGAGGCGGCTGGAGACAACACGGGATCTGTCTTCTGAGCAGCCTGTCCCCCAGAGCCAGCGTGGCAGGGATGGGGAGGAGCCGGGGGGGGGGAGGCCTCCGGAGCAGCCAGCATGGAGCCCGGCCACCCATGTGACCGCGCAAGGCTTAGCGAAGAGACCCGTGGGTCCATGAATCCACAGACAAACAACAGCCCCCAACGTCTACTGGGCACGACTGCATCCCAAGCTCTGTGCCACACAAGTCACCTGCGTGAGCACTACGGGTCCCAGTGACCCCATCGAGAGGGAATTACACCCCCTTTCAGGCCAGGAGCGACAAGCACAGCGCTCACACGCAGATGGCAAAGCCAGGCCATGCCTGTCTCCTGGTCTGCCACGAGTTCCACACCGGGCTCCCGTGAAGGTGCGGGGGCAGGGCAGGCAGGCAAGGCCCTTCCCTCGAATGTGCGGGCTGAAGTCCAGGCCTTCCCTCCACCTGGCTGGCACGGGGCTCTGGAGCACAGCCAGCCACAGCTAGTGACTCGGGAGATGCCCCAGACTCCGGAGTGCCACACCCAAGCCACTCTCACTCACGCACATCAGGGCTTCTCTGTGGAGCAGAACAGCAAGACAGTGGGGGACGGGGACAAAACACAACTGTGCCTCAGAAGGAAACAGCAACCGTGGCTGTCCGTGCAGTGGAACCCAGCTGTCCACAGGGACCTGTCCCACAAACAGCCTGTGTGACGAAGAGCAAGCCCCAGGCAGCCCTGCAGGGTGGAGCTGCCCTGCCACTCAGGGCACCAGGCACCCCCTGTTTGTGGACACAGGCAGATGCGGCGGATCCACGAAGACACGGCTGGGAATGGAGCTCGCCAGCCGGCCTGCGGGGTCGCGTCTGGGAGGGAGGAGTGAGGAGGAACATGCCTTCCTGCACCTGTGACATTTCAGAGCTTTGCAGAATCTGAAACACACATGCAAAGTGTCAACACCTGTCTATTCTCCACGGCTGTACCCGTCAGCTGCGTGGTTTCCCGCGGTTCAGTTGTTTCATGGTTGCAGTTTCAAATGCTAGGCTCCATCTCTGATGGGCAGTGGCATCCTCCTGGCAGGACTCAGGAGCCAGGTTCCTGCCCAGAGCCTGTCCCTGTGGCTGCCGAGCCTGGAAGACCCCGATGCTCAGACAGCCAGGTTTGACACGCACGGTCCCAACGCGTGGATTCACGAATCTGTGGATTGTGTGTCTGTCCCCCCATGCAAAACAGAACACTTTCCAGATGGGATTAAAAACCAAATAGAAATAATGGGATCTAACATGCTTGATGTACACATGCTGGCTTAACTGAACATCTAAATTTAGGTCTAAATCCTGGCTCTGAACTTCTCTCAGCCTCAGTGTCCCCACCAGTAAAATGAGGACAATGGGTGCTATATTGAGAGTTGACCACGCACCAGAGACTTATCTGAATGTTCTTACTCTTCAAACTCTCACCAGGCACTGCTGGATAAGGCGATTTGGGGGCAGGCAGGGCACAGAGGCAGAAGGTAGCTTGCCCGCGCTCGGAACGCTAGGGCCACGGGATCTGCTCTCAGGCCACTGGCCGAAAGCACCCTCTGCCTCTGCATTCTGGTAGCCTCCTCACAACAGTTATGAGGACACTTCCATCACAGACGAGTGCCACACCCCCCTTACGAGGTGGGAGCGTCCTTCTAGGACCGACTGAGAAAAGTACGCGTCAGTAACGGTAACGTGGCTCTACCGCGCTCCCGCTGGCCGGGGAGGGCAGCCTGGCCGGATCACCGCTCAGCGGGGAGGCCGTGGGCCGGGCCAGGAGACGGCCCAGTAGAAGGGTATGGAAACCTTAGCCCTGCAATTAGCTGCCACAACCTAGGTTGCGCCTCAGTTTCTGCCATGAGAAATGGTGCAACCCTGTAGACCTGGCCTTTAAAGTGGCTTGGTGGCTTCTCCTGGAAGGACACCGGCCCCGAGTGCCACATCCCTGGTTTGCCCCACAGCACTGCACGTGTGATTGCCACCGTGGTCCCCAGCAAGCGATGCCCGGCACAGTCGGCACTCACACTAGGGTGCGCCCTGTGTGCCAGGCTTAGGGACGCAAAGGAGACATGGCCCCACGCTTATGGGCACCTCCCCTGTGCCGGGACCTTGCCCCTCATGGGGGAGGCAGACCCCTCCGGCAGGACTGCTCAGGGCCAAGCCAGGGGCAGGGGAGGGGCTCAGGGAAGGCAGCTGCAGGGTGACCCCTGAGCAGTGTCCCCAGCATTCTGAGTTGATCGGAGCAATCCTGAATGTGCTCTAAATATTCACAAATGCACAGTGATGATGACTTTATGAGCAGAACTGTGTCCCCCAAACTCATACTGACATCCTAACCCCTGGCGCCTCAGAATGGGACGTTACTTGGAAAGAGTATCGCTGTGGATTAATTAGTTGAGGTCAGACCGGACTCGAGTGGGCCCTGACCCAGTGTGACTGGGGTCCGTATCGGAAGGGCAAACTTGGGCACTGATGCCCCCGGGGATGGCTGTGCCATGAAGCCGATGGGAGTGCCGCGTCTGAGGGCCGGCCCGCCACGGACGGCCAGGAGAGAGGCTGGGACAGGTTCTCCTCGCAGCCTCAACTGGAGCCAGCCCTGCCCGCCCCTGGACCGCAGACACCAGCCCCCAGAGCTGGGAGGTGAGCTCTCAGGGGTGAAGACGCCCTGTGAGGTGGGCTGGGGAGCGCTGAGCGCTGCTTCCCTCCAGCTGGAGGCGGGACATCAGTGCAGCCCATTGCTCCGCTCTGCAGGAAAGTAAGTGCTTCTCCCCCTTTCCCTGCCTGCCTCCGACCCCGCTGTCCTCGTTCTTTGGCTTTAAGCTGAGTCAGAAAGGAAAGGAAGGGAAGGGCAGGGAAGGAGGGAGGGAGAGGGAAAGGAAGTGGAGAGAAAGCAGCTGTGAGTGTTCGGGCTCTTGCCCAAGGGACAGCCCTGTCCTGCTGCCCTCAGGGCCAGTAGAGCAGGTGCCTGTGAAGGGCCCAGGGATGACAGCTCCAGCCAGCTCCAGCCAGCTCCAGCCAGGCAAGCCCTCAGCAACGCCGGAGGCCGGAGGTCACGGGCCGGGTGACCTTACAGTGCAGACCCTCCAGTGCAGGCCTGGCCAAGGGCCACAGCCAACCTGAGCAATCCGGGTTTAAAGCCCCACCCCCAGCCGGCAGCCGCCAGCCTCCATCCCACCCTCCTCTGCCTTGGGGGCCCAGCCCCTGGAACACAAGGCTGATGGAGCCAGCCCTGGGGCATCTTCCTGTCCCCTCCCCATCCAGAGGATCCGCTGCCGTTCCCCTCGCCTTCTCCCATTCACCCAGGGCACGGTGACCCCTGCCTCATGTGGCCAAAGAGCTCACAGCCTCCACACAGCAGCCTCTGCCCGTCACTCAGGGGTGTCTGTATGCTCACAGAGCCTGTGACCTATGCGCTGTCCCCTTGGACTTGGTGCTCCCTGCTGAGCCCAGGGCCCCTCAAGGGGTGTCCCACAGACTCCTGCCCTCAGCCCTCATCGTGCCCGTGCTGAGGGCACCGTTCGCCGCCCCCGATCCACCCGTCACTTAGCCTGGGCCTCCCCCTGCCGCTCTCTCTCTGCCTGGTCCTCTGAGTCCCTCCCCAGCCTCCTCTGCACCCCACCCTGGATCAGGCCACCCGATTGTCACAACCATAGCCCAACAGTTCTGCCCACCGGGATCCCCTCCCCAAGTCTGTCTTCCCAGTCACTCTGGCCAAACGTTTGGTGTGTTCCTGACTCTTCTCTTCCCAGCCATGCCCCATTCAAACCATCAGCAAACCCTTCTGGCTCTAACTCCAAACAGAGGGGGAATGTACAGCCACCACCTGCCCATGCCACTCAGGCCCTATCACTTCTCACCTGAGTCACCACTGCTGTGGCCTCTAGTTCCTCCCCACTGGCCTCCCTGCCTCCACCCCTGCCCCAGATGGACCCTTTTGAAGATACTTTCCAATCACGTCCATCCTCTGCTCGAAGCCCTGTAGGGGCTCCCCGTTCCCTCAGAGGGATGGCCACAGTCTCCAGAATGTGGGCCCTCTGACCTTGGCTGCTGCTCCCATTCACTCTGCCCAAGTCTCCTGGCCCCACCTGCCACAGGACCTTTGCACAGGCTGGCCTTGCTGCCTGGAGCACACCAGACACTTACCTGGCTCTCTCCCACAACTTCTCCAAGTTTTCACCCAAATATTGTTGAATCACCCAGGCCTTCCCTGACCCTCACAACTCCTTACAACTTAAATATTTTCTCTCTACCTCACTCATCACTTTCTTCCATATTGTGACACTTGAAATATTAGTTGTTTAATTTCTGCTTCCTCCCCTAGAATGTGAGTTCCAGGAGCTCAGGGTTTCTGTCTATTTCATTAACTCAAATATCCCCAGCACCTAGAACAGCACTCACCACATAGTAGGTGCCCCATAAATAATTGCTGAATACAAGCAGGGAAATAGAGCAAAATAAACAAGATACAAGCTGTTTGCTTTTAGGGTTTGCCTATCTTCCTTCTTTTTCTTATTCTTTTTTTTCTTTTTCCCTCTTTCTTTCTTTTTTTTAAATTTTTTTTATTTTTTTGAGACAGACTCTTACTCTGTTGCCCTGGCTAGAGTTCAGTGGTATTATCATAGCTCACAGCAACCTCAAACTCCCAGGCTCAAGCAATCCTCCTGCCTCAGCCTCCCCAGTAGCTGGGACTATAGGTTCATGCCACAATGCCCGGCTAATTTTTCTACTTTTAGTAGAGACAGAGTCTTTCTCTTGCTCAGGCTGGTCTCAAACTCCTGAGCTCAAGTGATCCTCCCACCTCGGCGTCCCTGAGTGCTAGGATTATAGGCACCACCGTGCCGAGCCTGTCTTCCCTCTTCTAACAGAGTGAGAGAGACTCTGTCCATTTTACAAGCTTCTCACTTTGCCCGTGGGGAGGAGACAACCTACTTTACCTGTGGGCAAGGCCCTCCAGGCTCATTCTAGGTGCTTTGATGGTGGGTGGGTGAGGGGGTGTTGTGTGAAGATTGCCCGGCAGCTGCGGCCTGGCCTGGCACCAGGAGCTGCCTGTGGGAGGGAAACCTGTAGGAGCTCTCAGATGTGCTGGAAGGGACTCCAGACTCCAGAGGGAAGAGCCCAGGGCCACCCCCAAAGTGCCAGCACACAGAGGTCCTTAACCAGTGTCAGCATCTGTGCTTGTTCCTGCAACACCAGGTGCTGAGACCCCAGGAGAGGCGGTCTCTGGATCTGGGGGGTAGGCCTCAAGGTCCCGATACCCTGAGTTTCAGTACCTAAGCTTTGTGGAGTCTGTGGGTTCAGGGGTCACACCTCATGCACCCCAGGCCTCTGCATCTTCCCAGTCTTACCACGGGGCTTCTAAGAGCCTGGAGCTGGGGCCACGGTGGCTGGAAGTTTCAGGGCCTCTAAGGTTTTCAGGTCATAGCGACTAAGGAACTGGTTCTGTCTCTCAAAGGCCCCTGCCTCCCAGGCCTGTGTGGCCCCAGGGAGCTGAGGTTCCAATCCTGCGGAGACTGGCCATGCACTGAGAAGGGCTTTGCAGACAGCGGCCAGTGACAGGGGAGTCCCAGCTGCTGCACAAACACCCAGCACCTGGCCCTGGCTCCAGATGCTCCCCACTGCAGGGGGGCCTCCCACCTCCAGGCTCTCAGGGCCAAGCCTGGGTCTGAACCACAGCCCAAGTTTAAGGTCAAGGTCACCAGTGTCCAGAATCTGTATGTGTGTGTTGAATTGTGCCCTCCCCTCACCTGGGTGTGACCTTCTTTGGAGACAGGGTCTTTGAAGATGTCACTAGTTTAGATGAGGTCATACTGGATTGGTGGGGTCCTAAATTCAAGGACTGGTGTCCTTATAAGAAGAAGGAAATTTGGACACAGGGGCACAGAGACACAGAGTCACACAGAGAAAAGGGCCCTGCGATAACAGGCAGAGATCAGAGTGCTGCGTCTGCGAGCCCAGGCACAGCAGGGACTGCCAGAAGCCACCGCAGTCTAGGAGGAGGCACGGAGGCTTCTCCCCTGGGCCCCCGGGCGGGGCCGGCCCTGCTTCATATCTTGGTTCCCAAGTCTGGCCTCCAGCACTGCAAGAGAACACATTTCTGTTGTTTCAGTCACCCAGTTTGTGGCAACTCGTTTCGTCAGCCGGAGAAAACACCCACGTCCTCCGTGCATTGTTCACAGGACAGGTGCCAGGCTGCCTGCTGGGCAGTGCTGCGACTGGCGGGTGGGCACTGGCCCCTTTGCCCTCTGGTCACCTGGAAGCAAGGGGGCCTGTCGGGTAGAACCAGGTCCCTGCAGCTGGGTGGTCCCAGTAGGGGTGCCAGGTTCAGCTGGGCAGGGGGTGCCGAGGGGCCCCAGGAGGAGTGATGCGGCCCGTCCTCACTGTGGTGCCCATCTGTGACATGCCAGCCCTCCCTGCAGCCTGTAACTCCCTGCAGATGCCACCCCCACCCCCTGCAGGAGCAAAGAGGTCTCTGCGTGAGAGGAGGGGACCCGAGGAGCTGACCTGTCCACGGGGAGGAGGTGGATGGGAGTCTGGGTTAGGCCCACTCCCAGGCCCAGCTCTTCCCTGGGGCTTGGTGGTGAGATCCAGGCCCACAAACCTCCGACTGGGGGGACACTCTGGCTAGGCGCTCACAGGGCCACATTCCTCTCACTAGAGTGAGAATCCGCCGTCCCTGCACCTGCCGCGACCTCTGCCCAGCTCCCCTGTGCGCCCACGCCTCTGGGTGGGGCACAGTCTGGGCCTCCCACTCAGTGCCTGGCCACCCTCACCTGGCCTGGCTGGCCCCAAACACTACCGCTCTGCCCGTCAGGTGCGGCTCTGAGCTGTGGGGCCTGGGCTCTGCCTTTCCCACCACTAGGCCCGACCTCCCCTCCCGGGGCTCTGTGTGTGTGTGCGTGTGTGCACATGTGTGTGCACGCCCAGCACGTGCAAGGGATGCTTTCCTGGGTAAATCCTCCACCCCGGCCTCACCTGGGCACCGTCTCTTTCCAGCCCTCACAAAGGCCGTACTTGATAAATCCCACCTCGGCCTTCCCTCAGAGCTAAGGAGCGTCCTCCAGCCTCGTCCTGGCCTCCCAGCCTCCTTGCTGGGGCACAGATGGCAGCAGTGCCCACCTCAGGGCCTTTGCCCTTGCTGTGCACCTACTGGGGTGCTCTCCCCATGCCCTGCTTTGTTCTGGCGCTGAGCACCCCTTCCCAGGGGCAGAGATCCTCCACACTCCACCCCGGCCTCCCCCCTCACCTGTCGCCTCTCACACCACAGAATTCGCTTCCGCTGGGCAGTCGGGGGGCACCTCATGTTCGCTCATTCACCAAACGCCACCCCGTCTGTCTTCTTCCCCATCAGCCCCAGCTCCCGGCAGGGGCCCGGGAAACGCCTGCGAGGCGAGTGCTGCGTGAATCCCACCCTTAGGGCCCACAGGGCAGGCAGTGAAGGTGGGTCCCAGGCAGGGGACAGGAATGGCACCAGAGGACGGGGAGGCAGCGGGGAGGAGAGAGGCAGCGTAGGAAGGGGCAAGGAGTAAGTGGGGGTGGCCAGAGGCCAGGCAGAGGGTGGAAGGACAGACAGGATGGCGCCATGCGTGCTCCCACGTTCCCATACGAGCTGGGCAAGCCGGCGGGGCTGGGCGGGAAGCAGGTGGCTCTGTCACCCTGGCCCTCCAGACCAGTGTGGGAGAAACACAGCAGGGCACTGTGCACTCAGGGTGACCCCTCCCCTCCTGCCCAGCAGGGCCCAGGACCCTCGGGGACATGGGGCTGAGATAGCACCGAAGCCTTCCTTGTTTTCTCCAGATGCTCCTCTCTGAAGCAAGCCACAGCAAGCTTCTCCCCCCAAGAACAATTCTTTGGAGGAGAGAGTACCCCTCTTCTGCTCCTTTCCCTGGCCCCCGGCTCCTGGCCCCAGGCTCCCGGTTGGGGTCCCCCAACAAAGTGGCCCCCTCCGGCCCTCCTCCTGCCCCACTGTGGTCAGGCTTATCTTTACTCTGGGAGAAGAAGTAAATAACTTCCACGTAACTTTTTGAAACAAATGGAATTTTTAAAAAATACAGCAACTGCTACCATTTTTAAAATTATGAATGGTGAATAAGTGTTTGTTATATCATTTTCTGCATTTCCGGAAGGGTTGAAATCAGAGCCATGTGAAGCAACCAGCATCAGCAGCACCACGGGGGTGACAGCAGCTGGTGCTGCCATCATGGAAAGGTCCCATGGGGTCTGCTCAGCACACACGCCCCACGCCCAGCCACCCCCACCTGCAGGTACGCCCCCAGCAGGCACCCATGCTGTACACCACCAGGCGTCACCAGGATGGTCACAGTGGCGATGTTTGGATTCCCCAAACTGGGAACTGCCCATTATCAACCCACAGTGCACAAATGGATTGTGTGTGGCCATGAGATGGAGCACCGCCCAGCAGGTGAACCGACAGTGTGTGGCCACAGGGAGCCACAGGGATCCCACGATGTCAAGTGAGACAAGCAGACATGGGAACACCCATCCCTTCCTGCTAGACTCCACTGCTGCAGGGTTCGAGAACAGGCAGGATTAGTCTATGGTGAAGAAAAAATCAGGGAAGTGTCTGCTCTCATTGATGAGCACACGGAAAGGACAGGAGGGACCACCTGCGTGGTGACCAGGGTAGAACCGACATAAGTGCATGTATCTGCCAAAACTCACTGAATTGCACACATGAGACGGATACATTTTGCTGTATGTAAAATTGATCTCGACAGGACAAAGGGCAGTGCGTGTGAACAGAGGCCTGCAGTAGGGTTTGCCTTTCCCGGTGGACTGGTTAGCCCTTGTTCGTATTTTAGGGTTCAGCAAATGAGCACATATGCTCAGGGTAACGGGAGACAGGCTTCTCCCTGTCGGGGAAGACTCACAGATACTGCAAGGGAGAGGCCTGCAAGGCACTCTGCGGTGTCGGAAGTGTCAGTATGATCTCACAGTCTGGTGAAGACGGGTGGAGGGCATGTTACATGCACATGCACATATGTGTATATACACGCACATACATGTTCGTCCTGTGCCTATGACCAGATGTTTCTATATTCCTATACACACACACCCTTCTCCCTTCCTTCCTCTCTTACCCTGTGTCAGCAGGAGCAAAGGTCCCACTGTTCTTTCCCCACGGGAACTAGAAATGCTGCGGTGCAGCCTCAACACGCGAGTGACCGGATCTCGGTCTCTCAATAACCACTCTGCCGGGACAGCCGCCTGGTTCCAGGCTGCTTCGAGGAAGGCACAGGATGATCCTGGAACAATTTCTGTGCCAGAAAGTACAGAAGTGCTCAAAGCATGATGGGGACATGTCAAAGAGACATGGCACAGCTCGGGGGGAGGGGCTCTCACAGGTCGCATCCGGGGCAATTTAAGCATCAAAAACAATGATAATAGTGGATTATCACCCATTAAATAAAATTTTAAGAATAATAGTAAAGTAAAAGTAATACAAATAAAATGAAAATTTCTGAGTTTCTTTTAAGAAGGAGAGAGGTAAAAAGGGAAGAAGAAGAGAGGGAGAGAGGGAAAGCTAAAGCTCTTTTACTGCAGATGAACAGGAACTAATCGATGCAGAGGGAGGTGGGATTAGGAAACTGGTGCGTGCTCTGCCGAGTGGGCAAACACCTGAGGAGGAACAGGATACTTACATATGCTTAAAACAATCTTTCCAAATATTAGTCACTAATTACAAGGGGGAAATAGTAACTGTGGAGAGAAGGAAGCTCTGCCAGAGCTCATCCAAGGCATCAAGGTCACCAGCACTGGGCCGACCAGCGTCGAGCACCTCCCAACAGGACACACCGTGAAGGCCACGGGCCCAGCTGCTGCTCCCGCCAAGAGCGTGCGCCTTGGGTCAAGCCATTAGGGAGCACCAGCGAGACCCAGACAGGGGGCACTCTGCGAAATAGCATCCGTCCTCCAGTGCGGTGAAGCCAGCGCAAGGCTCCGACGGGCTGCAGGTGGAAGGCTACTGAGGCGCCGTGACCAGCTGGCACATCGTGTGACCTGGATCCGGGCTGGGCCTGGGCAACAAATGCCCACATAGGGCAGTGCTGGGCCGCCGTGGAGTCTAAGTGTGGGCTGTGGCTTAGATGATGGTATCTTCTCTTCATTACAGGCCTTGATTTTTTTGATAAATGCACTGGGAGTGTGTGAGTCCTTGGGAAATACACCCTGGAGCAACTGGGGTAAAGGGGCACATGTCTCCACCCATCTCGGCAGGCCACACAAACATCTTATGCAGACATAGGAGTGTGTGGGTAGACTGGGAGGGGGCTGGGGGGACAACGGACCAGGGGGAGGGAGCAGGCAGAACAGGGAGGCAGGGAAAACACCCGTGTAAAGGCACACGGAGTGCTTGTGTATTTTTGCAACTGTCCTCTAAGTTAGAAGTTGTATCGAAATAAACCGTAAGCCCCCCTGGTATAAGAAGACAGATACTTGGTTTTGTCCCCTTGGAATTTGCTGAGTGACAGGAGCATCTCTTGTTATTCGTAGCAAGCCCCTCTGACCATACCTGAGTTTATGCTCACTGGGGCCCCCAGACAGCCTCGAGCGGGGCTGGTCCCAGAAGGACAAGCCCTGGGATTGGCGCTTTCAGCCCCGCCCGCGGCCTCCGGGAAGCAGTGGAGCTGAGCGTGCAGCTGGGCAGAGGCTCTGGGATGAGGAGTGTGGGGGAGCTTCCGGGCTGGTGAGCACAGGCGGTGCCAGGAGGGCTGTGCACCCAGGGTCTCGTGGGACCTCTGCACCCCATCCCCCAAACCTCGCCCCGCACGTCTGTTCCGTCAGCTCTTCCTGAGTCGTATTTTTCACAATAAATTGGTAAACCTAAGTATAGGGCCTCCCTGAGTTCTGTGAGCCATTCTAGCAAATTACCAAACCTGGGCGGGGGCTGAGGGACCCCCGAGCAATGGCCACTCGGTCAGAAGTGCGGGTGGAACCCTGGGACTTGTGATTGGCGTCTGAAGTGGGGCCGTGTGTGGGGCCAAGCGCTTGCCCGCGGGTCTGTGCTCACTCCGGCGGCTGCTGTCAGAACGGAACTGAGCTGTGGGATGCCCACGTGGCGTCTACTGAGGACTGGAAGCTGGTGCTGGAAAACACCCCACCCCCAAAACAAACCGGTTATGGGGCAAGCAGAATTCCCCAAATGCCGCTGATGGGGGCAGGACTGGCACAGCCCCTTTGGAGCACTGCCTGGCAGCATCTGCTCCACTTGCCCACGCTGCACCCACCAGTTCTGTCCCTTGATAAACCCCAGCCAGGACGGGAAGACACACGTGTGCTAAGACATGCCCAGAAATGGTCAGAGCCGCGTCAGCAGCACCAGGCCCAAACTGGAAATGGCCCAAATGCCTGTCTTGGGTAGAACAGAGAAATAAACAAGCCCACCACTGGGGCAGTGCACCCCAGGAACTCGCCCAGTGGTGAGTTCCATCCACCCTGTGAAACCCTACTGGGAAGTGGGAACGGCCGCTCCACAACTCTGCACCTCAGCAGGGACGAATCTCACAAAAATAATGTAGAGCCAAAGAAGCACTTAATTAGCAGGCACTGGCTGGGCCCACGGGTGATACGATAAGAAATCTGGGCTCTGGGAGGTCCAGCCTCCCTGCAAGGAGCTGGAGGAAGTGATGTGGGGCCTGGTTCGCAAGGGACCAGCAGGGGGTCTGCAGGCTCACACCAAGGGGCACGGTCTGGGGTTTGCTTCAGCCTTGCGCCCAGAGTCCTGGTAGGATGTGAGTAGATGCCCATGAATAACAGGCAATGAGCTGCATGCGTGGCTGGCATGCAACAGCTTGCCGAGATGGGCCAGCACGTGCCTGCACGAGCCCCTTCTAGGCAAGGGCATCCACATCTCGGCCCCACCTTTGTGCATGAACCTGATGAACCAACGGAGGGCAGCCTGGCACCTCCCTGAGACTGTCCCCTCCTCTGGTCCCCAGCAGCCACAGGCCTTGGAAGTCATTTAAAGAGCTCAGCAAATCCTGTTTTCCAAATTCCCTTCCCAACCCCAGCACCCCAGCAGGAAGGTGGGTGGGAAGTGGCCAGTCTACATTCCTCAGGCGAGGCCGTCCCAGTCTCAGGCCCGGCTGCCTGACCCACATAGCTGGGAGGCATGTTCCTCCGAGCACCAGAGCGCAGGAAGCCGATCTGAGGATGCCCAGGTGCGGGGCTCACACCCACAGAGGGGTGCCGGGCTGGGGAGCCCTTGCCACCGGGCCTCTATGACCTGCCCACTCCCTGGGAGGGTCCGGTGGGGGCAGCGAGCCACATGGCACATGGGCCAAAGGCGAGGCTGGCTCTGGAATGCTCCATTCACTGCATGGGACCTAACTCAAGACACCTGTGTGCATTCACCCAGCACTGACAGTGTTGTGTAAGAACTATTTTAAAAACTAAGGAAGAAAAAAAAATAAGATAACAAATGACATAGGAATGAAAAAAGCCCCTTTTGTGTGTGTGATTTCAACAAACATTACTGCATCTTTATTGTGGATCAGCCCACACTCCGCCTTTGACAGAAATTTCCAGAATGAAGAAACCGACTGGGATCAGGACCTCAGGCCAGAGCTGGGATCAGAACTCCAGCTGGGCACGTGACCCTGAGGCCAAATTAGACAACAGCAGCTTCTCGACTTGGCCAGTGATTGGATTCCTTAGTCTTCTGACAAATAAAGGATAGGACACCTTCCATGCCACCCAGACTGGGGGCAGAAATTCCTGCAGGGTCTCGCATACTGTAGAGGGGACTCAGGCCACGCAAACAAGTCAGGGTAGGACAGTGAATGACGGGAAAGGGTCCCAGAAGCTGCTGCAGCCCCGGGAGGAAGGGGACCCAGCCTGGGGACTAGGAGGGCTTCCCAGGAGAAGACCGAGCGCCCAACTTCATCCCCCTGTAAGCTGTGCTGTGAAGCGGGAGTCAGAGCTTGTGCAGGGGAGAAGAGAGCAGGATGATGTTCCAGGCAGAGGGCTCTGCAAGGGCAGAGGGCTCTGCAAGCACAGAGGCAGAGGCCAGGGAGGCTTGTGCAAGGAAGCCAGGGCGTGGGGTGTGAGTCAGGCTGCGGGAGTGGCCGGGAGGCGGGGCGCCCTTCTGCGCCTCCCCTGGGGCCAGGCAGGAGAGCTAGGCTTATAGCAGCAGCAGCGCCAGGTGCACTAGAGCAGCGAGTCACTGGGCAGCATGCTGTGTGCCCTGCTTCTCCTGTCCAGCCTCCTGGGGGCTGCCACAGCCAGCCCCACCGAGGGCCCCCAGGAGTGTGCAAAGGGATCCGAGGTGTGGTGTCAGGACCTGCAGGCTGCAGCAAGGTGTGGGGCCTTGGATTACTGCCAAAGGGTGGTCTGGATCAATCCCCCCATGAAGTCCCTGCCCTGCGACATATGCCAGGACATAGCAGCTGTGGCTGGCAATGGGCTGAACCCCGACACCACCGAGTCTGACATCCTGACTCTGATGAGGAAGACCTGCACGTGGCTCCCCAGCCAGGAGTCCTCAGCTAGATGCCAGTGGATGGTGGACACCCACCACATGGCCGTCCTGACCATGCTCCGCGAAGCCCCAGGCAGTGCCCCAGCACAGGTGTGCATAGCACTCACACTCTGTGAGCAGCTGCAGAGACACTTGGCCACCTCTGGGCCACTCTCCAAGGAGGACGCCCCTGAGGCACTGTCCCCATTCTTGGCCAAAGGGCTCCTCAGCTTCTACCCTCCAGAGATGCCCAGGGAAGCCGTGTGCCAAGACTGTGTCCAGCTGGTATCCCGGCTCCAGGATGCTGTCCAGTCCAACCCAGCCTTGGCAGAGGTGAACATCCAGGAGCAGTGTGAGTCCTTGGGGCTTGGCCTGGCTCTCCTCTGCAAGAACTACCTCCTCCAGCTGTTGACCCCTGCCAAGAAAGCGCTGAGCCTCCTTCTACCACAGGAGGTCTGCGAGAAGGAGGGCTTCTGTGAGGAGCCCAGCTCGCCTGCCCGCCTGGCTCACGAGCCTGCTGCAGATGGGGTCCCCCCCCTGGAGCTAGTATCGCTGAGGAAGAACAGTGAGCTCCGGATGGAGCCTGGCCTGACCTGCGAGGTGTGCCTGGACGTGGTCCAGCAGCTGGACCAGTGGCTCGTGTCCAGCAGCTCTGAGGCCATGATCAGCCACGCCCTGGAGCGTGTATGTTCGGTAATGCCTGCTTCTATTGTCCGGCAGTGCATCACCTTGGTGGACACCTACACCCCCTCCTTGATGCAGCTCGTGGCCAAAGTCTCCCCAGAAAAAGTGTGCAAGACCATCCGGCTGTGTAGCAGCCGGAGGCGGACCCGGGAGGTCCATGAGGCCCGTGCGACAACACCGTCCCCACTGATGGACCCAGAGAACCAGGGAAGCTTCTGCAATGGGTGCAAGAGGCTGCTCAGCATGTCCTCCCGCAACCTGGAGCGCAAGAGCACCAAGCGGGACATCCTCATAGCCTTCAAGAGTGGCTGCAGTGTCCTGCCATTACCCTATATGATACAGTGCAACCACTTTGTCACCCAGTATGAGCCTGTGCTCATCGACAGCCTCCAGGACATGATGGACCCCGTGGCCGTGTGCAAGAAGGTGGGGGCCTGCCACGGCCCCAGGACCCCGCTGCTGGGCACCGACCAGTGCATCACGGGCCCGAGCTTCTGGTGCATGAGCCAGGCGGCCGCCGAGCTATGCAACGCCGTGCAGCACTGCCAGCGCCACGTGTGGAAAGAGATGCCCTTCCACAGCGAAGAGCGGGCATAGCCGTGGCTGCCAGAGCCCCAGAGCCTGCGAGTGCAGCTGCGGGAGGCTCCTGTATCCCACACGGACCCCAACAGGTGGGTGCTGTCCCCATCCCTATTCCACAGATGAGAAACTGAGACTCCCAAGAGGGAGACAGGAAAGGAGCAGAGCTGAAATGGAAAGCCAGATGTTTCTGATCCTGAAGTGCTCTGTCTTGACAACGTGGCCCTTGCAGATGTCTTTAATGGACGGTAACAAGCCCATGTGCACCACCCTCACCCCAGTCAAACAGCCCCTTATCTCCAAGGCTGTGACACTGACGGTCCAAAGGACCCTGGCAGTAGCTTCGGGCACCCCGTCTGCCCCTTGCTGGAAGGATGCCCGGCTGGGAGGCAGGTTGGGGCCACGGCTGGGTAAGTGGAGGTAGGGGCTGCAGGATGGGTGGAGAGGGCTTATCACTAGTGGGGCCGACCGCTCTTGTCCACGGCTGGGGCTGGGGAACTGGCCACTGTTGCTCACTGGGGCCAGAGCTTCTCAACCTGGAGGCCCTGGGGTGGCCCTCAAAGGAGCATGTGAGATACGAGTGTCTCTGCACTTTGCTGGGAAGTAGTCTGGGGCTTTGGCCACATTCTTCAAGGGGTGTGGGGCTTCGGAACAGTCCTCAGATGTCTCGGCCCATGGCAGGGACACTCTCACTCCTGGCACCCGAGACTCTCACCCGCCCTGGTGATGTGCGGAAGGGAGGTCTCGGGGTGTGCTCAAAATCAGGAGGGCAAAACGTGCCAGACAGGAGCCCCCGGGAATAGCCCTGAGGGGCCTGGAGTGGCTGAGGTATGTGAAGCAGCAAGGGTAGTCCAGAGCCGTGATCCAGCGAGCATGTCCCTTCGCCAGTCGGAGCCTCACTTTTCTAATCTGTAGAATGGGGATGACCACACCTGCCACATAAGGATATTGAGACAACCCACAAAAATGTCCTGGAGCTCCTTCCAGCCTGACACCAGTGTCTGTCAGTCTGCTGGGACCAGCGAAACCCATTTCAGGCCGATGGGGTCCGCAGGCGAGTCTGGCTGTGCAAATATATAAACCACATTCTCCAAATGGTGTTCACCGCGTTGTTATTGCCACGGAAGGCCCTGGTCCCAAAGCCGCTACAACAGTCCCCACCTTGCCTGGGTGCCCCCTCCCATAGGAGCCACCCACTGTGGTTCCCTCTCACACTGTGTTGTCTCCCCAGCTCGCTGTGAGCCCTGGGGACAGCCACTGGTGTGACGCCTGCGATGTCCTCGTCCCTTGCTCGGGGCCTACACACAGTAGGTGCTCCAACATTTGTGGGGCACACACACGAGTCCCTATGGTTAAAGCCACCATTTCACGTGAGGCCTGGGTAAGAGAGGCCCATTTAGATGAATTCTTCCGTCAAACAAGAGGAGTGCCCAGGCCTGGCTCGCCAAGATGAGAGTGGGAGCTCTTTTCTGAAAGGCCACACCCGAGCTCTCAGGTAAACGTCCCAGGCCTTAGCCAACGCCCCAGACTCACAGACATGCTTAGCCTGAGTCTCCGGACTTCTCGGTACTGGCTGCTGTTGGCTGGGCAGGCCTGGGCCCACGGGTCAGCCCTGTGCGGGATGAGGACAGCAGGAGCAGGTGGTCACGCCGCCCAATGGGCCTGGACACAGCCATGGTAAGGCAGCTCTGCTCCGGCTCCAGAACACAGAAGCCTTGGGTTGTTGGGCTCGGTGTTTGCAGGCGTCCCCCAAAGGCCACCCACTGTATCCAGGAAAGGCCCAGGAGGCTCTCAGTCTGCCTGCTGGTAGGTGTCCCCACCCAGCACACCCCCCCCCCCCGGACAGCATGAAGCTGCAGCCCTCCTCTGGCCTGGCCGTGAGTCGAGGAGGACACTTGCTGACCAGTGTGTGTGACATGGCCTGAAACTTCCCCCAAGATGTCACTGGCCACTCAAGGCTGGCCTGAGAGAGGCTGGGGGGGGGCAAGCGCCATGCGTCCCGAGGGCCCGTCTACACAGAGCTGAGCCACTATCCCAGCCCCTTTGGCCCTGAACCTGCCCTCCCCCCACCCAGACCTGCCTGCCCTCAGCGGCAGTCAGGGTGGGATGTCTACACCACACCCTGCTGCAGCCACCCGCTCCCAGGCCTGGATGCCAGCTGCTCCCACAGGCCCACTGCCTGCACGCATCCCCACATGCGGGTTGTCCACGATGAGCACGTTACGAAGCACCTGGCAATGACCCCACAGGCCCAGCTCCGTGCCTAGGGCCAGCAGGGACCTGGGTCCTGAGCACCATGCATCCCCCAGTATGGGGGCCCATCAGATCCCTGCCCTCTCTCGTGCCAGCACCCCCGCCCCAGATCCACGGAGGCCTGCAGCAGGGCCTTGCCCATCCCTCCACCCCCGAGCCAGCACTGGGCCAAGCCCAGGACTTGCAGGTGCTCAGCAGAGAGGCAGGAAGGGCCCAGGATGGGTGACGGCAGCTGCCACCCCTGGCCTTGAGGAGTCCACCCAAACAGACTGGATGGCTGCTGTGCCCAGGATGGAAAGGGGGCAGGGCCAGGCCAGCAGGCAGCTCTGTGACTGCCATGCTGTGCAAGAGCAGACGCCAGCCTGGAAGAAGAGCGGCCGGCCCCACCGGAGACCCACCCTGGCAAGGATGGAAACCCAGACAGGCGCTGAGTGTGGCTCTCCCAGGGGCGGTGACCACAGCCTCCAGCAAGCGCTCTGCCTTGGTGTGGGGCAGGGCCTTCTGCTCCAGCCGCCCAAGTGGAGAGATACCTGTGCCTTCAGGCAGACACGGACAGGACATCATGAGGTGGAGGCCTGGGATGCTTCAGAAAACCAACGAATGGGGGCCCTCCTGCTTTCCCCTCCAAATAGGGGTAGAAGGGGTTTGGGGCAGAGTGGAGACGGGTTTGGCTGTTTGGCTTTTGTTTGCTTGAGGCTTTTCTCAGAATGACATTGCAATAGAAAGTTTGAACCAGACACAAATACACCCAATGGCACTCCCTTTTTTTTTCTGGCACAGAATTTATATAAACTCAAGGCTCTCTGGAAGACCCGCGAGAGCAGTCAGTGTGGACAGCCACCTTCAAAAGAGGGAATATGAGTCCTGAGCCCGGGAAACACACACCAAGGAAGGCCCACACCGTCCCTTCTCTCTCCAATCTCCAGGGATGAAATTCAAACCCTGTCCCTTGCAATGAGAAGCCTGGACAAGCTTCCCAGCACACCTGTCCAGCGTGCCACAGGAATGGGGACAATGGCCACCACTCACCCGACTGGGGTGGCCAGCCTGCTGGGCACTGCTCCCGAGCTCTGCTGGTATCACTCACAGACCCCCACAGCCTCCGTGAGGCAGGGACTATTCTTATGTTATTCCATAGAAATGGCCACTGCGACCAGAGAGGTCAAGTAACTTGCCCACGGCCACACAGCCAGCAGAAGATGGAGTCAGGAGGCTGCAGGCTCCAGGGCCTGTGCTCTTGGTCCTCAAACCCTCTGCACCCAAGAGACCCAAGTTCAAGTCCTGCCTCCACCACTCTGTGGCCTTGGCCTCAGTTTCCCCATTCCTAAGCAAGGTGATCCCCCCTCCCAGGGTCTTCAGCAGGACTGAAGGCGCTGAGGACAGAGCCAGCTGGACGCATGTTCAGAGTGCGGGAGGGGCTTTTACAATCACATCCTCCCTTAGACAGCTGTCTTTTTTCTATTTTTCTAGTGAGCTCTTAAAATGTGTTTTCACTGTAATGTTTTTGCAAATCTTCCTCTTAAGACACACTGCGATTTCCAGGTCTGACACTGCCGATCAGCTTTCCCAGAGCACCTTAACCACTCTCTGCTGCTATCGTCTTAACGTTTGCTCATCAAACCCCTGCGGTAGGGAAGCCGACTGCATGCACCTGCACTGGCCGACTGCAGATGCAGTGGCCACGAGAGAGCACAGGGGCGCCAGACACCCGGCTGCTGCAAGCCCCGCCAACGTCTCCACGGCAGTGTGGTGGGGGTGGGACAGAGCCAGAGTGGCACTGGGACACCTGTGCTGCCTCTGCCAGGCCGCGAGGCAGCCCAAGCCTTGCCAGGCAACCTTCCTCAAGGCTGGTAGCATGGGCTGCGCCTGTGGCCGGCAGCTGTGCTCGTGTACTCACCCAGGCACGTCTATGCAGGCAGTTTTGCACAAAGTCAAAAGTCAGGGCTGGTCAGTCCCACTCTGCCACCCCTGGGCAAGCCCTTACATTCTCCTTTCTCAGCCTCCATTTGTGCGTCTGTAAAATGGTCACAGGAGCCTCACGCCTGTCCCGCAGCACACTCACCAGGCTGCAGTGAGAGTGAGTCCTGTGAGTGGACAGGCTCACAGGGACTTGTGCAGAGGCGCCTCCTTGGGGTCCCTGTCCCTGCCCCCAGTCTGTTCTCATCACAGCAGCCAGAGTGATCCTGACAACATCCCAGTCAGGTCTTGGTCAGAGGCCACAGCCCACTCAGAGCAGAAGCTGCTGACAGCTAATGAAAGCTGGGGTCCTTAGCCACCGGCTATGAGATCGCCCCTGGTAGATCCCACCTGCCTGGCCCAGCTCCCCTCCTCCAAGCCACCTGGCTGGGACACACCCCATTGCCACCCCAGGGCCTCTTCCTGGCCTAGATCTGTTCCCCTCGTCCTCCCTGAGGCTCAGGCTTCCCCTTGGGAATGTGCCCACATAACGTCCCCAAGAGATCCTCTCTGGCCCCCACCGGCCACTCCCTCCCACCACCCCACACCGGAGTCCGCAGCCACACTGTTGGTTTTACCTACTATGTTGTCCACAGCCCAGCCTCTTCTGTGGGGAGCAACTCAAGCAGGGCAAGGGTTCTTCCTCCGCAGTCCCTGGGGCATCCCCACCGCCCAGGACAGAGTCAGCACAGAACAGGCTCTGGGAGCATCGGATGATTTATGAACACTGGCCCTCAGCAAGCTATCGTCTCTGGCCTAAACCTCCCCCTGGTCTGCCCTTTCGTGGCCAGAGACCACAGCAGCGCCACCCGTGGCCGGACAGTGGTATGAAATAGGGAGCCCCATCCCCTAATCAACGAAAACAAGTCAGTTCTGCTCGGATCCAGTGGCCTTCCCAGGGACACTGTGCACAACAAGAGTGTCTCCTATGGCCTGGTGAAGCCACAGGCAGACGGGCTGTGTCCCCAGGACCGCCACTGACTGCAGGACTGGGCCTGGGTGTGCACAGGGCCTTGCTTCCTCTCCAAAGAGCCCTTGAAGCAGACCCTGGGCGAGGGCACCCACTCCCCCTCCCTGCCCACATCTCTACCCTCCCTGCCTCTGACTCCCAAGGACAGTCACCTGTCAAAGGCAGTGTGGGGAGCAGGCTCCCTGAGTCACGGGCACACCTCTCTACCCAGGAGCTCTGGCCCCCCTGCCCCTGCTGGAGCCTGGGAGTGGAATGGGGCAGGAGGCAGGCCCCTGACACGAGTCTCTTTTTTCCAAATCTCTGCAGCCCAGAGAGGGCAGCGTTCCTGCCTGGGTCCCCGAGCTGGGGCTTGGGCTACAGCTAGGGTCCGGCTCCAGTGCCAGGGCTGGTGCAAATCGGCTGCGTCCAGTTACCGCAGAGCCGGGTTCCTGAGCCCTCCACAGGAGGGGCTGCTCTTCCTCCACCAGAGCCCCAGGTTATGCTGCCTGCACCCCATGCTGGACACGGTCACCTCAACCCTGCCCATGAGGCTCCAGCTGAGCCAGAATTCTCCTGGGACACCCAGTACTCTCCAAATCCAGGCTCCAGCCCGGGGAGGCTGGGCTAGGCAGCGAGTGCTCGTGGCTCGCGCACACCTGGGACACCAGGCCAGAAATGGCCACTGCCAGCCCCTGTCCCACAGAGCTCCTCCTTGCCTGCAAGGCCCCACCTCCACGGCCTCCCCAGGAAGCCTGTCCTCAGGGCCCCACTGCCCTGAAACACGTCCCTGACTGTCATCTGGGGTCAGGCCCTCCTCAGCACACTGGACGTTTCTGGAGCACGTAGGACGTGGGGAGGCCGTGCAGCAGAGAGAGGCAGACAGGCACACTGAAACTGGCTTTGCTGCTAGCGACCCGTGTGACCCTGGGCAAGTCTACTTAACTGCGGTTTCCCCACGAGAAACTGTGGATAACAAAGGCCCCTCACTAATGGGATTCGTCCCGGCACGAGAGAGGTAACCATGTCGGGGCACAGCCCATGCCTGGCACACGCGAGATCCTGATACTCGTGTTGTTCCCAACCAGCCGCTGACACAGACCCCTCCCCAAGCTTCCCACAGCAGGAGGACCCTGGAATTCGGTCAGAGGCCCCGCAGGGAGGGAGATCTTGGCGCTGTGTTCACCCCACCTGGCCTCAGCATCCAGAGTGGCCTGAACGAGCCCGGTGGCCAGGTGACCACTTACGCCTGCCCTGGGTAGTCCTGTTCACACCTGTCCGGTGGGTCCTCTAAGTCACAGGCCAACGGGAAAACCTGGCAGTCGCAGGGGTAGGGGGTGGTGGGGAAGCGACTCTGTCTTTTTCTTGTCACATTCCCACTGCTTTCTCACTAAGGGGAGCGAGGGAGATGGGGGAGGAATCTCCTTTTCCCTGCTGTGAGTATTTCTGAGTTTGGGGAAGTGGCATCTGCAACACTTGGAAACGTGGTGCTTAAGTTCCATCCCCAGGAAGGGCCCTTCCAGAGCTGGACAGTGTCCCTGGCTGGCAAGGGCAGCAAAGTCACCCTGGGTTCTCCCTGGCTGGGAGCCGCCAGCCAGCACAGGATCTGATCACCTGCTCCCCGAGTGTGGGCAAAGGGGGCAAAGAGGCCAGACCATCTGGCCTCCCCTTCTACTCCAGGTCCATGGCGTTGTACATGTGACTCCTTCCGGGGACATATGCTGATGAACAACAAGCTATGTTCCTCCTGAGTCCCAAAGGGCTGCCCCTCTAGAGGCCTGGGTTCCAGATCCAGCTCCCCTGGACTGGACTGTGACACCTCTGTGCCTCAGTTTCCCTTCTGTAAGCAGAAGAGGCTGGACTAGATTGGAGCACAAAGTCAAATAGGCCCAGGGCCCAGGAGTGTGGACACGCAGAGCCTGGGTCCCTTCCAGTGGGCCTGGCCCAGCCCCAGTGCAAGCAGTCTGCGAGGATGGGGACCCACTGCTACTCTTTGCCCAGTTCTCCAACGAGGTCAGAGCCTGAACTGCTCAGAGAGACCTCGTGACTCCTGAGCACTGATAGCTCAGTGACGTTATGCTTCAGTCCTCCGCCGGCCAAAGCAAACACGCCTGGTTCTGTGGCCGAGCCCCTTCACAGGCCCCAAATCTGCTGCTGCACGAGTTTGATTTAGGGCCTGGGCCTCCTGACAGCACCGACAGCTCTTGGGTGTTTCTTTCTGAATCTTGAGCAAACTCACTCGGGTGTCATGTTCCTGATCTGGCAGCGGGTGGGTGTCACTTGAGCCACCCTCATTTATTTAGGACAGTGAGAGTAGCTGCAAAATGCAGGGCAAGTTTCACCACTCCCAGACCAGTTTCTCGGGTTGGCATTCCCAAGAGCACGGGGAACAGAACCTGCAAGGACAGCAGGAAGGGCAGGCGCCTTCTCCAGGCACGACCCTTTATCTGGGTCATCTCGTTCCAAGGCGGGGGGCATTGAGACAGACAGCAGGTGCTTGCCAGAGGGTCTTCAGGCCGGTCCTGTGGGATTCTGGAGCCCAGGGTCATCCCACCGCCATCGAGGGACAGGAATTTGAGGCACGCAGCAAAGCTGAAAATGGGCGGCTCTTCCCTTGCTGTGCCGTTCCTGGCTGCTTTTAGTTTAGGAAAATCTGATATCCTGGAATGTGAGAGGATGAAGAAAGCAGCAGGGAGGGTCACACGCAGGCTTTGGAATCTGGCACCACCTTGAACTGCAGGAACATCGCAGTCCCCTGAGCTCGGCCCACAGAAGGGGCAAGGCCACAGACAGGCCAGGGATCCACGCCACCATCCCACTGATCCGCACCCACCCAGGCACCGCGTCCCGCGGTCCGGGAGCAGAGCACCTGCACTTTGAGAGGTGGTGCTGTGGGCTTCATGGTCTGATGTCTCTCAAGCCTTGGTTTTAGTGTTGGCCCCAACACGCGTGGGCTGGTGACCTTCCGAGGAACGTGAGAGCCTGCATGTGGTGGCCACGTGGGAGGGAGGACTCAGGAGCTCTCGCACGCAGATGCCCGTTCTGGCGCATACCCTCACCCTGCTGCCATTGGGCTTTCTCAAGGGAGATAACGACCACCCCACTGTTCAGAAGAGGAACCGGAGGCTCAGGGGAGCATGGGACTTGCCCAGAATCTCACAGCTAACAACAGTGGAGCCCCCACGGCGGGGCCCAGCACCTCTGCCCCCCCTCCTCACACAGTGGGAAAGCTGGGAGGGCTCATGGGGACAGGCCAGGGGCTGAGATTCCTGGGAAAAGCTGGCAACATCCCGTTCACTCTGCAGGGCCAGCAGCATCCTCGCCGGCCGCCAGAGTCCTGGAGAACTGGTGCGCCCTGGGGTCTTCCGAAGCAATGGTGCGCTGGCACCAGCTCGCACCAGCCAGAGAAAGGTGACACGGCATGTCTCTCTCCCAACCCTGCGTTCGGCGATATCACTCTGGCAGCTTGAAATTGGCCACCATGGTGGGAAAACTTACACCATGGAAACTGGCAAACTCTACAGGTCAGAGTTGTGTGTTGTTAAACACATTTACCACACATACCACTGTTTCTAAAGATAACCCTGAGTACTGACCCATGCCATGTGCCGGGCGAGGGGAGGGCTGGTCCCAGTCATGACACTGACCTGTCTCCCAAAGAGCAGTCGGAGGCCAGCATCTCAGACAGCCAAACAGAACATCCAGTCTCTCTGTTTTCTACTCCGAGGCAGAAGCCCAACTGCGTGCTGGGTGCTGTTCCAGGCCCTGGGACACAAGCGTGAACCCCATGGCCGGGACACTGCTCCCTCGAGCCTGCCTCCTAACGGCCAGACAGACAAGCAGAGAGAAAGAAGCAATGCCAGTGATAATATTTGAAAGGGAACTTGCGTTAAAACAGTATCATCATAAATGATGCACTTAAATCCTGAGAGGTTGTGATAAATGCAACAAAGAGAAAACTGCATCTCAGGGAGGGCTCCCAACCGTGGGGTGATAGGGATGGTGGCCCTCAGGAGGTGACGTTCAGCTGGAACCTGAGGATTGGAGCTGGCAAGGCGGGTGGGGGCTCCGGGGGGATGAGCTGGGGGAAGGCAGGAGGTGGAGGGAGGGGCAGAAGCTGGGGGCCTGGAGCGCGTGAGGACCAGGGTCCTTGGAGAACTGGTGGGGGGGGGCAGGGAGGCTGGGGGGGCACAGACTGGCAGCCCCTGGGGGGGCCTCCACGTGTGATGGGAAGCCATGGGTCAGTTCTAAGCTGGGCATGAGGTCTCTTTGCTCTGAGGTTCACTGCAGTGGCTGGGTGGACGCCCTTGGGAGAGAAGGGAGCAGGGGAGCGAGCGGTGGCATCCAGGCCAGAGACGGAGGTGCCGTGGGGATAGAGAGCAGGTCCGGCATCTGGGACTTTCTGGTGGAACTCGCTGACGTGCAAGATGATGGAGAGATTGAGGAGAATAGGATCTGGGACAGCCAGGACGGTGACCCGGGCAGAAGGGGACAGGGCTGCAGGCTACAGGGGCACAGGGAGGGGTGCGGCCTAAGCAGGGTGCTCTGAGACCAAGGGGCCCAAGTGGCCAGGTCTGGGGGCTCAGAGGTGACACAGCCCCCAAGACAAGGAGGAGAATGGAGGGTCAGGCTCCCGCATGCCGAACCAAGGTGCATGTCACCCTGGATAGACAGGGTGAGGATCCATTTGTGTGATCTGGTGGGCTCTGCCTTCCAAGATGCTGGGCTTGTGGAGGGAAAGTCACAGAAGGTGGCATCGACTAGGTTAGAATCTGCCAGCCTGGTCCAATCCCCTCCCCTGAAGCTCACAAATCAGAAGTCGTGTGTTGCGGGGGACGACTGGCTCAAGGTCAAGGGAGGGGAGAATGGACCTCAGTCCCAGACCCGCTGCTGGCCGCTCTCACCCACAGACCTCTGGATCTCACTCCCAGGACAGCAGGAGGCCACAGTGACACCGTCTGACCTTCATCAAGAGTCCCCCAGGCTGGAGGAGGCAACACAGAGTCAGAGAGACTGGGGGATGGCAATCGTCCAGCAGAGAGATGACAGAGGCACCAGCCAGCTTGGTGACAGGAGGTGGACACCGAGGCTCCAGATCCCCAGGGCCAGGCTGTGACACAGTTGCTCGCTGTCCCGTGCCGGGCCTGTGGCTCTGGAGACGCACATCTGTGCGCACAGGGCCTCATGGGAGCTAATGACCCACCCTCTTGCTACCTTGCCAAGGACAGCAATGCTGCTTCAAGAAGGACGACACCTGCGAGGGCCAGCCCTGGGTGTTATAGCCACAACCTCATCAGACCCAACAATCCAGGCGATTGTCCCCATTTTACAGATGGGGTCACCTGAGCTCAGAGAAGGAAAGTAACTTTCCAAGGCCACACAACTAATCAGGGGTGGACCTCTTGGGTCTGAAAGCTGCTCCTAGCAACCTCTCTTAGGAGAGGAGAGGACACAATGGGGAAGCTGCGAGAACAGGGCCTCGCTTGGGAAATGTGTGACAGGACACACTACAGAGCCCAGAGCCTTCCGTGTGCCTTTGGCCAACAGCTTTCACTGAAAGCCAAACAGAATTTAAATTCAAATGCCATGTGGGCAAGGAAGGAGCAAAACAGTGGTAGGGTCCCCAAGCTCACAAGAGAGAACTGGGAACCGGGCCGGGGCTCCGTCTCCAAGGAAGAAAACAAAACCAAACACAAGTGATAGCAAACATCTGCTGGTGAGCAAGCGCTGGGCACCCTGCCGTCCCCCGCAGTGGTGTGGAGAGGCAGGCAGGTGGCTCGGGGCCAAGTCCAGAACCCGCTTCAGCTGTGTGTGGGATCGCACATGCTCTGTGGCTCCGGAGGCAGTAGTGGCGGGTGGGCTGGCCCGCAGGACGACGTGGTCTGAGGAGAGACCTCGGGACCCATGAGTCCCGAGCTCCACTGAGCCTCCCTAGGGCTGCTGGAGCCCGCGAGGGGGGATCTGAGGCTCAGGGGAGGCGAGGAGCTCAGGGGGCCAGGAAGGAACTCGCGGGTCAGGTCTGCAGACCCTCTGAGGACTCTGAACCACCTTCTGTGGACATGCTTGACCACCCGCCTTCCTGCAGTCCATCAGGCCAGCCTCTAGGTGGGCCAAAAAGAAGCTTCCAGAACCTCTCCAGTACCCCCATATGCCCACTCCCTCGCACCGCCAACTGGGCCAGAGCCCCGGACACTCTCTAACCATCAGGCACATTACTGGGGCCTGTGCCCAGCCAGGCCATGGTGTAGCGCTCCCACGGGGTCCCCTCACTGATGGCTCCCACACTCCCGCCAGGTGGGACCATCAGTGTGCTCACTGCACAGAGGGGGACTTTGGGGCCCAGAGAGGGAAGAGACTTGCCCAGGTCCCTCAGCCAACAATGGGAGAGCTGCTTCACACCCAGGGCCACTGACTCCAAGGTGCGTGGTGTGGCTACGGCTGTTTCCCACTGGAGCTGGCAGTGTTCACATGCCAGACCCCGGCCCCCAGACACACAGTGGACCACAGTTCCCAGCTTCCTGTGTCTAATCCTCCATGTTCTCTTGTCTGCACTTCCTGCCGAAGTGGAGGACTCCTGGACCCTAGCTGGGGGAGGGGAGTGTCCAGAGCCACAGGGTGGAAGGAACATGGTTTCCTCCATCAGTGCTTAGACAAGAGCTGCCCAGGGAGCACCGGGACAGGAATGCCCACACTGGGCCACTGCACAAGTGAGAAACTTCATCCTGTTAAGCCATTGAATCATTGGGGCTGTTTGTTATAGCAGCTAACACATCCTGACTAATAGAGCTTGCTTCCTCTTAGCCCCAGAGATCTAGCTTCCATCCAGGTTTTCCTGGGAACCCAGCATGTCTCAGCCAAGTCCCTGGATCAGTACAGAGGGACCTGCTTGTCTGAGAAGGGCTTGCCAATCTGCACTTCATATGACACCTGCCTACCTTGGATGAAGACTGACTCCAAATACCAATGTCTGCAAAGAAAAGCAGAATAATCAGTGAGCTTCCACAGAAAGAAATCTGTGCACTCCAGAGACAATGGGTTCTTTATTGCAAAGACTTGCAGATCTCCCGGTAGATAGGGTGTTGAAGGAACAGAGAACTCACTGCAAAGGCTCAGACGAAAGCCCCATGAGTTCGGCAAGGCCAACCAGGCATGGGCTAGATTCAATACAGGACCCACTGCTGTGACCTTCATTGATCACCTGAGTGCCTGCCATGTCTTCCCCAACAAGGCTCACACAGTCTTTCCTGATAATCCAGTTTTCAAAGCCAGCCAGTTCCCATGAGGGATCTCCTCTTGGTAGAAAGGCCTTCCCTGGATGGAGTCCCAGATCCTAGCTCTGTCCTCTGGACCCCATCACATTGCCTACCTCCAGCCCCCCACCAAGGAAAGCACTCAACAGTCTGGAAATAGCTTCATTCCCTCCCTAGACCTTCTCTTCTTCAGACCAAATACGCTGTTGGCAAAAATGGTCACAGTTAATTCCCTGCCTGTGTCCACATCCATTTGCCATGGTCCTTCCTTCAACAAGTGGAGTTACTTCCCCATCCCTTGAATAAAGGTTGGTTGTTGTGATTTACTTTGGTCCACAAAATGTGCAGAAGTGACATCGTATGAGTTCCAAGCCTACGCCTTGAGGCCTATGCACTTCCATTCTTTTTTGAACCTCTGCCCAGGTGCCATGCCTATAAGCCCAGGCTAACCTGTTAGAGGGTACACACCATATGGCCCAGTTGCCCCCGTTGCCCCACACAATAGCCAGAACCACCAGGACAACTGGCTGCTGACTATAGATGCCTGACTGAGCCCAGGCAACAACAGAAGATCCAGTCTGCTGAGCCCAGCCCACCTTGCCCATCCACAGAATGACAAGCTAAATCAATCGCTGTTGTTTTAAGCCACTAATTTTGGGGGTCACTTGTTATATAGCAAATGCTAACTGATACATGGCCACTCTGCTCCTTCAGAGGTTCACCCTGCAGAGGGCACAGCTTCCAGATCCCCTCATTTCTGAGCTAGACTTTTTGAGACATGACACTATTTTTATAAGGTTATTCATGGAGATAAGAACCTCTGTGCCCCATAGCCCTCCAGCCCCTCACACCCCATCTCTCCCTCAATGTCTCACCCACTTTCCATCTCTCAAACTTTTAATGGGCTATCTGCTCTGCCTGAAATACTCCCCCTAAGTGTTGGTTAACAGGCTCATCCTGAGGTCTCCATGGGATGCGACACCCCTCGAAAGCCAGTCTGACCCCTGGGCTCAGCATGATGCCCTGCCCACAGCACCTGCCCCCTAAGGGACAGCTCACACTCCTGGGGGCCTTCCTCTGGTGACTGTCTTTCTTCCTGTTAGACGGTGAGTCCCGTGAGGACAAAGGCCATGTCTGTCTCATTCAACACTGAATCTCCAGAGTCCAGGGTGCCCCTGAAATGTGCTAAGTTCTCAGGAAAACTCAGAAGAAAGGGAGGGAAGAAGGGGAACAGGGGGAAAGGGGAGGGAGGGAGGAATGACAATGTCACTGGAAAGATCTTCCAGTGATGGCACCCAACACTGGCAAAGCAACCGGGAGGTGCTTTATGATCATCTGATCACACCAGATGACACCAGTCCCGAGGCCGACTTCTTCCAGGAGACTTTCAACCCTCCACTCACTTATCCCTGTGTTTTTCTGTGTTGTTAACTGAAGATGCACTGAGCACCCCCTACTGCTCCCCTAATCCGTCAACACCCCTCCCAGGCCAGAGCTGCCCTGGGCAGCCCCCAACCACGCTGGCCCTGAGTCACTTCCTTCCCACTCCCCACTGAACTGGAAAGGACAACTCACCTCTGCGTCCTCCCCAAGGCCACAGAGAGCACACACCTGGCCGCACAATTGCTGTGGACCTTGCAAAGCACCCTCGCCCACCTCAGCAGACCTCTGGGAGGAAAGAGACCCATTTCAGAGGTGGGAAAACAGGCCTAGACATAGCCAGTGACTTGCCCAAGGTCCCTCACATGTGGCAGAGCTGGGACATCCATCTCCCACACTAGAACAAGCATTAGCTTTTACCCGCAAATACAATAACAATTACAGTATAATAAAAATAGCTACATGTCTTGGATCCTTGTGCTAAGTAAACTTCGCCAAGAGTAGCCCACCCAATCCCATCAGCTCCCATTTTGTAGATGGGGAAACTAGGGCTCAGAGAAATTCAGTGACTGCTCCCAACACCCATGAGACAGGTAGCAGTGCCGGGCGCCCAAAGCCACGCTCACCCCTCAATGCCACTGGCCGCCGGCACAGTACCTGGATGCCATTTGACCTGGAAACAGTTTTATGGCTCCATCCTTCAGAGCACACTCAAGCCAGGTTTATTACCTAATAGAAAACAAAGACAATTTCTTCACGTGTTTCCCACTCAGGGAGTTTTATTAAAATGCAATAAATCTCCAGGGCAAAGTGTGACTTTAATGCAAACGGCAGGAGACCTAGCTCTGCTCTTCTGCGAACCATGGGAAAAGGTGAGAGAGAGAGGGAGAGAGCGAGCGAGACAGAGAGAGGAGCTCACACACAGGGTACAGATGGGAGTAGAGCAATGCAGAACACCGAGTCCTGCCCCAGACTCAGCCCCTCCCAGGATCACAAGGAATAAAACTTTGCATTCAACCGGGTCCTGAAGGGCCAGGAGGCATGAGGCTTTATGGCCAAGCATCCTATAAAATTCCACTCCTGCATTGCCAGTTGGCCCAAACGTTGCCTCCCTAAACCCTGCAATTTCCTTGCCAGCCCCTCCAAACACTGCAGCCAAGTGCTTGCTCTAATCCGCAACCCCGCTTGTTCAAAACTCATGCTCTCCATAACCTTCAGAATGGAGTGCAGACCGCATGGGCTGGCACAGGAGGCTGCCTTGATCCAACCCTGGATGGACTTGCCAAAAGACACCCCCACCATCTTCTTCCCACCTCACCCTTTAGCCACTCCAAACTTCTTAGGATTCCTCCCACACCAGGAGGCTGCTTCATGCCTCTGTGTTTTTGCACATGATGTTTCCAGCCCTTCCTGTATCTTGTCTGCCTGGCAAACTCCTTTCAGCCTTCAAAGCCCAGTTCAGGTATCATCTCCTCTGAAATGCCTGGTTACTGTCTTCTGTGGGGTCCTCAACACTAGATGTTCGGCCCCCATCTGTCCCTTCCTCTTTGCTAGGTTGGTGTCTCACCTGTGGCCAATCTTAAGACATGGCAAAGTACCATGAGGAGGAGGAGCATCTCACAGAGGAGATGCTCGGGAACATTGGGTTATATCAAATGTGTTTTAATATCTTGTGTTCAGTCTTCGTGCCCCTAGTCAGGCTCCACCAAGAGACGGCCTCTGGCCATCATCTCTGAATGCCCCCGTGCCCTGTGTGCGCAACAGAACAACGGCCCCTGGACCATACCCATGTCACCCTAATGCCTAGACCTTCTGCATGTCGCCTCACGAGGCAGAAGGGACTTCCCAGGTGCGATTAAGTAAGGACCTTGACATGAGAAGATTAGCCCCGATTACCCAGGTGGGCCCAATGTCACCGCGTGGGGGCCTTAAAAGAAGAGCCTTCTCCCACTGTGGTCAGGGAAGGCGGCAGGACGACAGAAGAAAGGCGAGAGAGGGGACACCTCCGGCTTTGCGGAGGGAGGAAGGGCTGGTGAACAAGGGCACAGTCAGCCCCCTTGGTCCAACTCGGAGGCTGGAAACGGCGAGAAAACGGCTTCCTCCCTCGAGCCCCAGGGCGGGAGCACGGCCCCTCGGCACTTCGATTTCAGCCTCGTGAGGCGCGGCCGGAATCTGACCTCCAGAACTGTGAGATGATGAACTGTGTTGCTTTGGGTCGCTAAGTTGGCTGTGGTTAGTTACGGCAGTGACAGGAAACGTGTGCGCCCTGTGAGCCGCCCGGCCGCTCACCACCGGCCGAACCCAGCGCATTTGCCAGCCTCCGCCTTTTGCCCTGCTGCGCCCACTGCCTAGACGGCCTTCCCCAGCTCCGCCTGCCCTTCTCTGCCTGGAGAACTTTTATTCATCCCTCAGAACCCACGGCCGAGGCCCCAGCATGCCGGGGGTGGGGACAGGGCCCAGCCTCGGAGTGCGGCCGCGCCTGCGCGCACAGACGGGGGCGCCCCGTTGGGGTCTCTGCCTGCCGCAGGCACGTCGGGGCCCAGAGCAGCGCCGGCCCTTTCCAGCACCCTCGGGAGCAACTGGGGTGGTCAGAGTCGGAGCCTCCAGCGTTCGTGGGGTTCCCAGAACAGCGCGTGTGTCCTCGCCTGGCCTTGTCAGGCCTCCTTCAGCTGGGGGTGCGAGCGCACCGGGAAAGCAGGCCGAGCTCCCTTTGACCGTACTCCTCTGGCCTCAGCGGCCCTCTACTGTCTCGGTTCCCCAGTGACATCCGCAGCAGCCTCAGAGACAAACCCGCCACACACGCAAGCACACGTCAGAATCCCAGCAGCACCTGTGACTCGATATGCAGGAGAGAAAGTCCACGTTTAAGAATTTATCCTAAGAAAATAATCAAAGGTGTAACATTCATGCAAGGACCTTCGCCATAGCTTCCTTTACATCTTCACGTTAGAGAAAACTGAGAATGACCCGGACGTCTAAAAATGAGGACTTGGCTATGTAAATAACACCTCCTTCAGACAAGAGGATATTATACAGCCATTAAAAATAGTGGCTGTGAAAATATGTAGGAGCATAAGAAAATGTTTAATACATAATTCAGTTGGGATCCAAAATTTATAAAACATGTATATATTTGCATCTTAAAAAGGCTAGTGAGAATATTCATCTGAAATATTAATAGTTTTAATCTCATGAGGTGGGGTTAACACAGGGGATTGTTTTTATGCCTCATTTATTTTATAGTTTCCAAAATTCCTATGATGATAATGAGTTATAATTATTTAAAAGTAAGGTATTTTTGAGGGAGAATTTTCTGGAGAAAAATTGGCAGCATCTATATCAAGAGTCTCTTGAGAAAGGGTTAGTGGCATTATACAGCGTCCTGTTTTATGGAAATGAGAGGAATTTTATTGCTGAAATTATGAGCAGAGCCTGTGGGTGTTGACTCAGCTCAGCAAGCCCCAGGCTCACGTCAGTTGCAGAGCTCCTGCCAGGTGCAGAGAACACAGAAAACCTGACTCTAGACACTTAGAGATGCCCTCCACGGCGGGGACAAGCTGGGGCTGTGGCAGAGGCCCTGGGAGAGTCCAGGGGAGGCGCAAGCCCAGCCCAGTGGGGTGGGGGAATTGGGAAGGGCTCCAGGGAGGGGGGGAGCAGGCAGGGAGGGTACACCTGAGCATGAGGAAGAGGGGAGGGTCCTTGAGCAGGCTGCTGATATCCCTCAGGAGGAGCAGAGGCCTGCAGGGAGGTCCCCAGCCTGAGGGTGGGGCAGGGGTGTGTGAGAACCAGGGAGAGAGAAGACCAGTGAAGGGGTCTTAGCTACGCGCAGGCCGAGGAATCAGACCGTTATCTCAACATTCGCGGGTGCCCCTCCCCACTGAGCATCTGCCCCCATTTCTCAAAAAAGCATCTGAGAAGATCATGTGGACTGGGAATCCGGCTGTGGGAATGTGCAGGGTCGCCTGCGTGGGCAGGGCTGCCATCCTGGCAAGGAGAGACGCCAGATCCCTACAAACTGTCAGAAAGCTAAATTCGGAGCCAACGTTCTGGTGGGGCACAGGCTGCTGGGCTTGCTCAGAACAGCCCAGGGACCTCTTTCCGCTCTTGTTTGCTTTTTCCCCGGGAACTCCTCCCACGCCAGGGGATGGCCATTCTGGCTTGCAGGGACAAGGCCAGATGAGCAGGACCCAGGAGAGAGAGGGAGGACAACAAGCAAACAACAGACAACACCAACATGAGCACAAGTGGGTTGTGACTCTCTCAGGGCAGGCCCTAGAGCAGAAGCTGGGACTCGGGCCCCACCAGAACAGAAAAGGGCAGAATGTTCCCACCACCTCCAAGGCCAGCAGCTGCACTTCTATAACGCAGCCCAGGATTAGAGGATTTTTGGCATCTGCTGCACAGATTTGGCAGAGCTTGGCAGGATGGATGCTAATGATGGTGTGGACAAGCTGGGCTGCAGGTGAAAAGCCACCATGGCTACAGCAGCAGGGAAGGCACTGTGGAGGGAGAGCCACCTGGAAGAGAAGGGAGGCTGTAGTGCCTGGAGACCGGGGGTGAATCTTCTTCCAGGAAGTCTTCCCTGACTACCACCTCCTCTGCTCCAATGGAGTGGGGGTGTCTATTGCTTCCCTGGTTCTCTCAGCCCCATCTAGTATGGATCACATGCCAATGTCATGGGTTGTTTCCGTGTCTGTATCCCCTACTAAACTCTTGGGTGTCAGTTATCATGGATGACTCCAGCCAAAGCTGGCTGGATGATGGATGGTTAGATGGGTAGAGGATGATGGATAGATGGATGATGGATGGATCAATGATGGATGGATGGTGCATGAGGGATGGGTAGACCTATGGATAAACAAATGATGAATGGATGATCGCTAGGTGGATGATGATGGATGGATGGGTAGAGGAAGATGGATGGGTAGATCCATGGATAAATGGATGATGGATGGGTATATGGATGGATAAATGGATGATGGATGGATGATGGCTGGATAGATGGATGGATGGGTGGGTGGATGATGGATGGATGAAGGATGGATAGATTAATGGATAAATGCATATAGATAGATAAAAGAATGGGAAGAAGGAAAAAAGGAGCAAAAGTGGGAAGGGAGGGTAGAAGTAATGGAGGGAGAGAAGATAGAGAAATGGAAAGAAGGAAGAAAACATTGATAGTTGATGAGACGGATGGATAGATGGATGGGAGAGAGGAAGGGGGAAAGGAAGAAGGGGAAAGGAAGAGAGGAAAGAGGAAGGGAGCAAGGCTCAGTAGGCAGAGAAACTAACATTAGTGAAGAAGGGGTTCTTGGAGTCAGGACCCAAGGGAGGGCAGGTATTGAAGTCAAGACGGAGAGAAGCAGCCGGTGGACGGGCTGGGACTGCTGAGGGATTTCTTCAAATTCCCGTGACCTCTCACTCACCCCGTTGGTTCACACTGAATTATTTAGCGAATAGACTCAAACCCCAAAAGCTTTCAAGTTAGGCTTCTCTCTCCATCCCTATCTGCTCTTAGTTTGTTTACATCAAACTCAGGTCTCCATGGCAATGTTAAAGCAAACACAGAGAGAAGCTGATCAGGGGATTGAAAATGCAGTTGGTGAAAGGTCAAAGGGATGTTTTAAGGTAATGGAGGAAGGAGCAGACCTCTGACACCTAATAAGCGCCCCAAGCATTTGACAAGCATTATCTGCTGTCATCTTCACCACGACTGTAAGGTCTGCATTGAGATCTGAATGGTTGAGCTCATGTCACAAAGGAGACCCAGGAAGTCACCAGGAAGGGAAGCAATGGAGCCAGAATTGAAACCAAGGTCGTCTGCGGGTGCAGAGGACTTGCAGCACCTGTCATTAGCCTGAGGCTGGAGCTGCCGTTACAGTGCACAACTGTTTCTCTCTGAAGTCTGGGTGACCAAAGGACAAGGCGTATCATCTCTTTAATTTTCCCCTCTGAAAATTATGAGTACGAACTCAGCATTCTCTGCTTATAAGGACTCTATCAGCATAGCAGTTCTTTGCTTGCCCCTACGTTAGGGGCCACTGAGAGATGGCTATGAGCCCTGGGCATGCTCATGGCAGTGAAGTGCTCTGCATGGTGCTCTGTCCATTTCAGGGCAGCCGATGGTAGTGACATCCCCCCAGGCCATTGTCTGCCTCTTCAGAGGAGGACTTTGATGCCTCCTTGTGTCAGTGACTGTCAAGAGGTCTATCCACTGCTGTTTGGTTTCAAAGATCATATTCCTCAGGCGCTGCATCCACATCACATAATGCTAAAATTCTACACATTAAAAGAGAAAAAACAAGGACATTTCGGGCATCAAAATGGCAGTGCAGAAGCAAGCTGGCTCACTCCTACCTACAGAAAGCCAAAAACAAATATGCAATGCCAAGGTTATCACCAGCAATATTCCAAAACACAAATATGAAGATGAGACAGGTTCTGGGGTCACAGGAAAGTTAAAAAACTCAGAGTAGATGGTAAGAAAATTGGACTTCCACTTCCATGACAGCCTCCCCCATTCTGCTTGGCACCAAACCTGCAGGAAATTTTCCCCCAACTGATAATTTCTACACCGGAAAATGTAAGGTTGAGGAGGACAATCAGCTTCCCTACCATCTTGGTTTCTCTGACAGGAGCCCTGACCCTGTCTTAATCAATGGGAAGCCTCTCGAGGGCATCAAGGGAGAAATATCCCAGGAGACAGGCAGAGACAAAGCAGAGAGGAAGGACTGCCATCCCGAGCCCCAAAAACTCTGCTCTGTAATTCAGCCAAAGGAGACTCTGAATCAGAACGGCTGTTTAGCACCACCACAGGTCCACTGGACGCGAACCCTTAGTCAGCCTTCCCACACTACCAGAGTATCCCCTTTGGACCTTGCCTACTTGGGAAGGGCAGCGCTCCAATCCTATACTAGAAACAGGGTGAACCTGAGTTTAAGGTGCCACCTAGAGACAAAAAAGAGGCAATGACCTAGTGGTAGTGGTAAAGAACCTCTAAGCAAATATATCCGATAAGAAACAAAACAAGCCAGAGGACACTGGAATAAATAACTAATCCTTTGATGTAAAGACATAGACGTACATTCATAAGAAACAATAGCAAATAGGGAACCATGTCCTCCCAAAACAGGCAAAGGACCAGTGACTGACTCTAACAAGACAGTGATACATGAGTTATCTGACAAAGAATTCAAAACTGAAGTCTTATGGAAACTCTGCAATCTCCAAAATAACAGAAAAGCAATTCAGAAATTTATCAGAGAAATTTAAAAAAGAGATTGGAATATTTTAAAAAATCAAACAAAAATCTTGTAACTGAAAAATGCATTTGTGGAACTGAAAAATCTATTAGTGCCTCTCAATAGCAGAATGGATCAAGAAGAGGAAAGAATTGGTGAACTTGAAGACAGACTATTTGAAAATAGACGAGAAAAAAGAATGAAAAGGAATGAAGATCACCTACAAGATATAAAAAAGTACCTCAAAAGACCAAATGTAAGAATTATTGGCATAAAACAGGGAGTTGAGCAAGAACAAGAAACAGAAAGCTTAGTGAAAAAAAAAATAACAGAAAATTTTCCAAAACTTGAAAAAGATATAAATATCCAGATACAGGAAGGTCAGAGAACACCAAACAGATTTGACCCAAATAAGGCTACCCTGAGGCATATAATAGTCAAACTCTCAAAGGTCGGGAACAAAGAGAGGATCTTAAATGCAGCAAGAGAAAAGAAGCAAAGAACACAAAGGAGCTCCAATTCATCCAGCAACAGACTTCTCAGCTGAAACTATACAGTCCAGGAGGGAGCAGAATGACACTTTCAAAGTGCTGAAAGAAAAAACTGCCATCCAAAAATATTGTGCGGGCACTTATCCTTCAAATATGAAAGAGATGTAAAGTCTTTCCCAGACATACAAAGCACGAGAAAATGTACCACCACCAGAGTCATCTTACAAGAGATGCTAAAGACAGTTTTTCAATCTGAAAGAAAAAACCACCAATGTTCCAAAACGAAAAAAAACATTTGAAGGTATAAAACCCACTGGTCAAATTAAGTACAAGGAAAAATTCAGAATATTTTAACACCATAACTGTATGCACAATCCGCTCATGTCTCTAGTATGAAGCCCAAAAGACAAGTCTAACAAAAAAATATAATAGCTACAGCAACCTGTTAAGAGATAAGTAATATAAAAATATGTAAATTGAGACAACTAAAAATAAAAATGTAGGGTAGATGGAGTTAAAGTGTAGATTTTTTTGTTTTTTCTTTGTTTCTATTCTTTTCTTTGTTATCTAAGTTGTCATCTCTTTAAAATAACTTGTTATATCTATAAGATGATTTTTATAAGCCTCATGGCAACCACAATGCAAAAAACTATAATAGATTCACTAAAAATAAATAGTGACAAATTTAAACTACTCCCAGGGGAAAAAAATCATTTAACTACAAAGGAAGATAGTAAGAAAGGAAGAAATAAAGAGAGGAGTTACCAAAAAAATTGAAAATAAGCAACAAAATACCAGTAATAAGTTCTTATAATAAAAATAGAATTCAATTCTCCAATTAAAAGGTGCAGAGTGGCTGAATGGATAACGAAACAAAGCTCTACTATGTGTTGCCTACAAGAAACCCATTTCACCTATACAGACACACATAGCCTGAAAGAAAAGGGATTCATGTAACCTAAAACCAAAAAAATGTGCAGCAGTAGCTTATATCAGATAAAATAGAGTACAATTCAAAGACTGTAAAAAGAGACAAAGAAGGTCACTATAAAATGATAAAGGGTCAATTCAGCAAGAGGATATAAAACTATAAATATATATGCACCCAACACGGGAGCTCCCAGGTATATAAAGCAAACATTAATAGATCTAAAGGGAGAGACAGACCACAGTACAATAACAGTGGGGGACTTTACCACCCACTCTCAGTAATGGACAGATCGTCCAGACAGAAAATCAGCAAAGAAACATTGGAGTTAAATTACACACTCAGACTAATAGGCCTCACTGACATGTATAGAATATTTCTCTCAACTGCTGCAGAACACACACTCTCTTTAATCAGCTCTTGGAACAATTCTCCAGAATCAACCATATCTTAGGACACAAAACAAGTCTGAACAAATTTGAAAAAGTAGAAATCATATCAAGTATCTTTCCTTAACACAATGGACTAAAACTAGAAATTAACAATAAGAGAAATCTCAGAAATTTCAAAAACACACGGAAATTAAACAACATGCTCCTGAATGACCAATGGATCCATGAAGAAATTAAGAAGGAAATTTTAAAATTTCTTGAAACAAATGAAAATGGAAATACAACATACTGAAATCTATGGGATACAGAAAAAGCAGTACTAAGAGGGAAGTTTATAGCAATAAACACCTATATTTAAAAAGTAGAAAGCTTTAAATAAACAACTGAATGATGCACCTCAAGGAACTAGAAAAGTAAGAAGAAACCAAATGCAAAATTAGTAGAAAGAAACAAATAATGAAGATCAGAGATAAATGCAATTGAGATTTTAAAAAATACAGAAGATCAATGAAATGAAAAGTTGGTTTTTGAAAAGATAAGCAAAATTGACAAAACTTTAGATCAACTAAGAGAAAAAAGAGAGAAGACCCAAATAAAATAAATCAGAAATGAAAAAGGAGACATTAACAACTGAGACCACAGAAATACAAAAGAATCATTAGAGACTGTTATGAACAACTGCACACCAATAAATGGGAAAACCTAGAGAAATAGATAAATTTCTGGACACATACATGGTACCAAGATTGTACCATGAAGAAATAGAAAACTTCAATAAACCAATATTAAGTAATGAGATCAAAATCATAATAAAAAGTTTCCCATCAAAGGAAAGCTCAGGGCCTGGTGGCTCTGCTGCTGAATTCTACCAAACCTTTAAATAGAGATAACACCACTTCTACTCAAAGTCTTCCAAAAATTGAAGAGGAGGAAATACTTCCAGACTCATTCTACAATGGCAGAATTATCATGATACCAAAGCCAGACAAGGACACAACAGCAACAAAAATTACAGCCAATGTCACTGATGAACACTGATGCAAAAATCCTCAACAAAATACTAGCAAACTGAATTCCATAAGGCATTAAAAAGATCATTCACCATGATCAAGTAGGTTCATCCCAAGAATGCAAGGATAATTCAACATTCACAAATCAATAAATGTGACACATCATATTTAACAGAACCAAGAACAAAAACAATATGATCATCTCAGTAGATGCACAAAAAGGATTTGACAAAATGCAACATCGCTTTATGATAAAAATCTTCATACAACTGAGTATAGAAGGAACTCAAAATAATAAAGGCCTTATGTGACAAACTCACAGCTAACAATGTACTAAATGGTGAAAAACTGAAAGCATTTTCTCAAAGATCTGGAACGCGACAATGATGTCCACTTTCACCACTGTTATTCAACATAGTACTAGAAGTCCTAGCCAGAGCAATTGGGCAAGAGAAAGAAATAAGGAGGCATCCAAATTGGAAAGGAAGAAGTCAAATTAGGCTTGTTTGCAGACAACATGATTTCATGCTTAGGAAAGCCTAAAGACTCCACCAAAAACCGTTAAAACTAATAGATTGATTCAGCAAAGTTGCAGGATACAAAATCAACATACAAAAATAAGTAGCATTTTTATATGCCAACAGCAAACAATTTGAAAAAGAAATAAGGGAAGCAATGCCATTTACAAAGCATATAAAATATCTAGGAATCAATTAACTAAAGTACTGAAAGATATATACAAGGTAAACTATAAAACACTGACAAAATAAACTGAAGAGGACACAAAAAATTAGAAAGATATTCCATGCTCATGGATTAGAAGAATATTGTTAAAATGACAATAATATCCAAAGCAATTTACAGATTCAATGCAATCCCTATCAAAATACCAATGATATTCTTTACATAAATTAAAAAAAAATCCTAAAATGCATATGGAACCAAAAAAGACCCTGAATAGCCAAAGCAATCATAAGCAAAAAGGGCAAAGCCGGAGACACCACACGACCTGACTTCAAAGTCTGCTACAGAACTGTAGCAGCCAAATCAGCATGGGACTGGCCTAAAAGCAGACACATAGACCGTAGAGAACCTGCATACAAATCCACACATTTATAGACAAATTCATCTTTGACAAACGCACCAAGGGCATACAATGGGGAGAGAACAGTTTCTTCAATAAGTGGTGCTGGGAAAACTGGATAACTATATGCAGAGGAATGAAACTAGACCACTATCGCTCACCATACACAAAAATCAAATCAAATTGTATTAAATATTTAAATCTAAGACCTGAAACTATGAAACTCCTAGAAGAAAACATTGGGGAAATGCTCTAAGACATTGGTCTGGGCAAAGGATTTTTATGTAAGACCACTAAAGCACAGGCAACCAAAGCAAAAATGGACAGATGGGGGTCACATCAAGCTAAAAACTTCTGCATGGCACAGGAAACAATCAACAAAGTGAACAGGCAGCCCAAAGAGTGGGAGAAAATAATTGAAAACTACCCATCTGACAAGGGATTCATAACCAGAATATATAAGGAGCTCAAACAACTCAGCAGCAAAACAAAACAAATAATCCGATTAAAAAATGGGCAAAAGATCTAAATAGATATTTCTCAAAAGAAGACATACAAATGGCCAACAGGTATATGAAAATATGCTCAACATCACTAATCATCAGACAAATGCAATTCAAAACCAGTGAGATATCGTGTCAGCCCAGTTAAAATGGCTTTTGTCAAAAAGACAGGCAGTGACAGATGCCGGTGCGGATGTGGAGCAAGGGGAGCCCTTATACACTGTTGGTAGGAATGTAAACTAGTACAGTCACTATGAAGAATAGTGTGGAGGTTTCCTTAAAAACTGAAAATAGAACTAGCATATGACCCAGCAATCCCACCGCCGGCCATATAGCCAAAGGAAAGGAAGGTGATACAGTGAAGAGACGTCTGCACTCTCGTGATTACTGCAGCACTATCACGATAGCCCAAATACAGAATCAGCCAGAGTGCCCATCAGTGAATGAATGGGTAAAGAGAATGTGGTATATGTACAAAACGAAATATTATTCGGCCATAAAAAAGAATGAAATTCTGTCATTTGCAGTAGCATGGATGGAACTGGGGGTCATCATGCCAAGTGAAGAAGCCAAGCACAGAAAGAACTAATACCCCACGTTCTCACTGACGTGGGAGAGCTGAACAAGTGGATCTCACAAAGAGAGAGAGTCAACTTGTGGTTAGCAGAGGCAGGAAAGGGATGAGGGAAGAAGGGATGGAGAGAAGTTGGTTAATGGGCACAAACATACAGTTTGATAGAAGAAATAAGACCTAGCGTTAGCTAGATTAGTAGGGTGACTGTAGTTAACAATAATCTATCATACAGTTTAAAGTAGCTAGAAGAGAATAATTCGAATGTTTCTGGCATGAAGAAAAGACAAATATTTAAGGTGATGGATATCCCAAGTACACTGATTTGATCTTAACAAATTATATGAATGTATTAAATTATCATATGTACCCTGAAACTAAGTACATCTATTATGCATCAATAAAAAATTATTTAAAAAAAAACAAAAAAAGAGATAGAGGGAGGAAGACACTGTAGGAAAATATAACTAAATCTGATTTTAAATAGAATGATATAACAACACAGTAACATCATAGGTAAACAGAAGTGATTTGAAAATCTCAAATGCCAGTGCCACTGAAATAGATCATCTATAAAACAGAGTTTCCCACAGTGTATCCTGGGGAAACCCAATCCCAGGAAATGGTCAGCATAACAAAAATAAAATAACATAATACATCAGTATTAAAATTTGTAAATGGAAGTGAAAATCAAAATAAACAAAATCAAACAAACTAAATTAAAATTTTAAAAGAAATAAAATGTAAATAAAATAAAATAAAACTTAAAGATTATGTAATCAATCAAGACTGAGAAATGCTTCGGGGGGGGCGCGTAATGTGCATTGGTGTATCGAAGACCTTGTAAGTCCTACGGTAAAGAAGTCTGGTTATTCTCATCAACCTAAGTATATTTATCAAGTATGATGACAAAATATGCATTTTCTAGACACAGCTATTAGCACCAGTAATACTTTAAATCATCACTCAGCAAACATTCCCTTCTCCTGCGAACCTCCTGGGACTGTACCCCTGCCCCAGCCCACTGATTTTGGGCTTGGCTATGAGACTTGCTTTGGACAATGGAATCCCAGCACATGCAATGTGAGCAGAAATCTTAAAATGTGCTTGTGTGGTTGCGCTCTTGAGCTCCAGTGTTCTAATGAGAAGAAGATGTCCTGGTGGCCTCTGTCCTATTCCTATGAGCTTTGATCCCAGAATAAATACATATGGAACAGACCCAAGCCCACCAGCCAGCAGTGTGACCACCCAGCCAAGCCCTGTGAAGCCAGGGACAGGAGAATAAATGCTTAGTCTATGCCACTGGGTTTGGGCTGGCTTGTTACACAGCATTTTTGTCACAACAGCTGACTAATACACCACCCCACAGAGTTACTATTCTAAGGATCACACTTTGAGACATAAATGAGCACAGCGAAACATTCTTAGGAGGAAAGAATTCTTCTTAGGAGGTCTTGGTAAAGAATGAGTGGCATGTGGCAGGAGCACAAGACACATTTGGCAGACACACGTCCTAAAATTAAGGGCCCTGGAAAAGACTTGGGCTTCTCACAATGGGAAGTAGGAGTTAAGAAAAAGTTAAACAACCCAATGTAAAAAGATGAGGACAAGATGTGAACAGGTAAATCCCAGAAGAGAAGACCTAAATAGTCAATAAACATAGGAAAATATGTTTCATCTCACCAGCAATCAGAAATCTGCAAAATAAAACAATATTGAGCTCCAACCTCACACGCACTTGAGTACAAATGAGGAAAGTGATGACCCCAAAGATGTGGAGCAGCCAGATGTGGAGTCACCATGCAGATAAACTGGTAATAGGTGGAGAGGGAGGAGACTGAGCACACTCTCCACCCCAGCCAGGCATCTGCCAGAGGCGTGGTCATGAGTGCTTGTCGCAGCCCTGCTCAGAATGGCCGAGCGTGGGGATGACGGTCCTAACACTCCCACAGCAGAGGAGGACGGAAGTCGCAGGCTACATGCACTACATGGGCCAATTACCAAAACAAAGTTGGCAACATAAATCAAATTGCAAAGGCAATATGATGCCATTCTTATCAATTTTCAAAACAAGCTGAGCAGTAGAACATATTGACTGCAGATATGCATATATGTCTATCTAAACTATGATTTATATATTATGTTTTATATTGTTGATCTAAATGGGGATGATCCACACCAAATCAAGATAGAGGTTACTTCTAGGTAGGCGGGGTGGGGGGTGGCAGGACAGAGGAGGGAGTTGGGCTGTATCTGAATCTCTCACAGAAATGTGCTGGAGCGGGAGAGAAGGGGATCCCAGACTTACATGGGAAAAATTAACGTTGATTACAGCCGGACACCAGGCATTGAGCTGGACTAGGCTCTGCTGCGGCAAAATCGGAAGCCCTGAATTTCAGTGGCTCAGCCCACCTTTTTCTGCTCGCCGCCCACTGGTCCAAACATGACCCTAAACTAACCACAAGGGGCGTCAGGGAAGGAAACGCTGGATTATTTAGTGAGTCCTACCTTGGCTCTGTCACGCGGGTGCTCAGGTATGAGTGATACACATTCTGTACCTTTCTGAATAGGTTAAGATGTCACAATTAAACTGAAGACAGAAGAAAAAGAATCACCTTCCATCCCCAATAAAAAGGATAGGATCCAACCAAGTCCCTCTGAGAGAAAACCTGAGATCCCTCCCATCCCTGTACTCCAGAGGGTGCCTGGGGCAGAAGGTCCTGCTCAAGGTCAAACGTTCCTGTGAGACAGCAGGGTTGGCACAGCTTTAATGCCGACCTGGTTCAGGGATGGCACAGAGTCCCCGGGGCTGGGGGACTGCGCCCTCCATTTCAAGTCCACTCTTCCCAGCAGACCTGCTCAGTGTGAGGTGGCAGGACGTTCTAGGGGCCACATGGAACAGAGAGGCAGGGCATGGGAAGGAGGCTACCATCAGCTTTCTCTCTGGCTCCAGTCGCTCCCAGACCCCTCCTGCTCTGCCTGACAGCGTCAGAGCCTGCTCTATGCTCCTGGATTCCACAGCATCCCCCAGGATGACCCCATAAATGGGAAGGGTCTTCTAGGTCCCAGCAGTGTTTCCCCCAAACCACACCACCATCCATCCATCCATCCATCCGTCTGTCTGTCCTCTACTTTTCTGTCCAGCTGTCAATCTGTTCATGCAATGTCCAGCATGTACCTCCTGTGTTAGATCCGTGCTTGGTTCTGGATGCTGGTGATCAACAACATGGATCTGGCAGGTCTCCATCTCCAACCAGCTTTTGCTCTAGTGCTGGCACGCAAACCATACACAAGAACCCCCCACTTCCATGAGAAATGTGACAAAGAATGCAGGGGCCTCTTTACATGGAGTGGTGGGGGTGAAAAGACTGAAGGTGGGTGAGGAGCCCCCACCTGTGGGTCAGGGCCACATGCTATCCAGGCAGGCGGCCAAGGCATGCACAGGCCCTTACACGGACCCAGCTCCACCCACAGGCGGCATGCTTGAGGAGTCAGAGGAGTGTGGGAGCAGCTGAGACTGGAGCGGGTTAAGAGGCAGGGGCGGGTGTGGAGACGGTCTCTGCAGAGGGTGTGACTTGGACATTATTCCAAGTGCCCTGGAAGGATTTTAAGCCTCTCTCCTCCCAGCCCAGCCTCTGGCTACGGAGAGTGTGGTCCCTGGACCAGCAGCACGGGCAGTGCTTGGGAGCTCGGTATGAAAGCAGCATCTCCACACACATCCCACTGCCCGGGAGCCGGTGCGCCCGTGGCTCTGAGAAGCACCACACTGGATTAGCCATTCTCTGTTCTCCCCGGGGGAACTTCTGCAAACACCTACACTGAACCCACACCTTCCCAGATAGGACCCAAGCTATAGCATTTCTTAAGAGCTTTTCTTTTTTTTCTGGTTTTTTTTTTTTTTGAGACAGGGTCTCGCTCTGTCACCCAGGCTGGAGTGTAGTGGCGTGATCACAGCTCACTGCAGCCTTGAATTCCCCAGCTCAAACAATTCTCCCGCTTCAGCTTCTTGAGTAGCTGGGACTACAGGCACGCACCACTATGCCCAGCTAATTTTTAAAATTTTTTATAGAGATAGGGTCTTGCTATGTTGCCCAGGCTGGTCATAAACTCCTGGGCTCAAGTGGTCCTCGGTCCTCGGCCTCCCAAAGTGCTGGGATCACAGGTGTGAGCCACCACGCCTGCCCTAAATGCTTTTCTAAGTGACTCTTGTGTGCCTCTGCTAAGAACACAGCTACGCGCTTGGCTTTGCTCAGCCCTCCACGGCTTCCACGGCTCTCTCCATGTGCACATGGAAGAGCCAACGCTGTGCATTTCAAATCCCCTACACCAGCCAGGGCCTTTCCTGTGGGACAGTCTCGCTCTCCGCCCATCCCCAGCCTCTTCCACTGATTGAAGGGGCCTGAGACTGAGCAGAGGACCCCCACCACAAGAAGAAAGGGGCAGAGCATTGGGTCACCATCGAGGCCAGGAGGGAGACACTGCTGACGTGGGCCCAGCAAATGCAGGACAATTAAAAATGCATTCGGCTGAGATTTCAGAGAGCCATTCCCAGAGTGTAAACGCCACACCTGTCATTAAAAATACATTCATTGTGATTACACAGAGGACTTCTTAGGAGGCTCAGTAAGCATTCAGTAAGTGTGTCTTTAATAACCCCATTTAATATGTGCTCTCCAGACACATACTAAACCTCCCATCCGCACACGCCCCAAACACACGCAGACAGAGACAGGTGGCGATCCTCCAGCCCCAGGAGCCAGCCACCCCCACGTCCCATGGTAGGGAGTTCGGACAGCAGCGGATAATGCTCAGAAGAGAAAATGTGATTAGTGATTAACATGGAAAACTGTTCCCCTCGCTAGGAAACAAAGGGACGCAAATTAAAACAACAGTGCAGTCCATCCACTGCCCCTCCGCTAGTGTTAAATTAGCAAGTTTTAGAAAACTTATAAAACCCAAGCAGTTGGGATGTAGAACACGTTTCTCCTGAAAAGAATTCCATCCGACAGCACACCAGTTGCAAATCTGCTCACACGCTCCGGCTCAGTCGGGAGCCTATGTGTCCCTCCATGCCCACAGCGCCATGGCAGCGCCAGCGCGCACGGCTGAGTCCCAGAGCACAGCAACAGAGGGAATGACAACGCAGACCACGCTACCACAGGGAAGGACTGGAAACATATTTTACAAGTGAGAAAAAAGCACACAAAACTTTATTCTATGTGCGTATCCATATAAATATGTCAGCATAAAAAAGATAATACAAACAAAGAAAGTAATTGCACCAACGGGGGGGTGGAGGGGCGTGGGTGAACGTTTTGAAATGACTAATGTTTCCGCATGTACTTTTAATAAAGGCAAAGAGACGTCTGGTATAGAGACAGTGATGAGAAAGAAACGTGCAAAATTAAAAGCTGTTGATTTGCTTCAGGGAAAAACTAAATTTAGACCGTGCACCAACCTAGGGCATCTCAGCCGTTGGCGCGCCCTGTCCTCACCACTCCCAAAGGGGACTCTCCGCCCCCACCCTCGGAGCACCTCTCAGCTGGTGGTTTGGCCTCTCAGCTTCCACCTGCTTCTGGAGAATCCTATCTGGAACCCCCAAACGGGCAGTCCTGGACCCCCGGCCAGGGGCCGGTGAGGTCAGCCCCACCCCCACAAGGACCGCGCCCAGCGGCTCTGTCTCATAGGCGCAGGTTGCAGCAGGAAGGACCATTCCCTACACAGCACCACTTCGGACATTCTCGTCTCCCCCATTTCCAGACACAGGGAGATGCTGCTGTGAGCAGAAGAGGCCAGGTGTTCGGAAATCTCTGAGGAAGGAGTCCAGGGAGGCATCAGCAAATGCCGGCCGACGCTGGCACCCCCAGTGCTTGACTGACTGGCCAAACAAGGGGGCTGAGGAGCTTCACTCAAAGGAAAGAAGACGTAAGTACGTCCACTTTGTAGCCAAGGGCCCATCCTTGGGCATCTACTTTGCGGGCCTGCCGGAAGCAACCCTGGAACTTAAACCCTGGAGCAGTGGAGGAGACTTCCCAGGGCCTGTGGAGCTGCGCCACACTCTGCTCTTGCGTGGAAACAGGGACTTGTCTTGCCCACACTGCGGCAGCCAGGGATTCAAAAGCACCCCTCCAACACATAAAGTAATGGTGGGGGGGTCATCGCAGGACATCATCTGTCCTCGATGCAGCGATGCCACCACTGACCCCATTTTCTGGCGGTGACGATGGAATTGGAGGAGGCTGGGAGGCCTGGCTGGGAAGGCACCTGGCTGGGGAGGGGGCGCGGGAACTCCGGGAGCAAGATTGTCTCAATCTCTAATCTCAGCCTCGCCGGCAGCCCCACAGGCTCGAGGCAACACTGTTCTTTACGCCGCAAAGAAAGGACCCAACTCAAGGGCCCATTTCAGCGAGTTCCCAGAGTGTCACAGAAATCCCCCCGTGAGAACCAACAGACGGAACCATCAAAACCCTGTGCTAAAAGCAAAGCCAAAAGCCGAAAATAAATCAACTTAAGGTTCTGATCAGCGAGTATAGGTATTTTGTTATGGATTTCAAATAGAAAAATCGAGTAATTATTACTTAAGAAACACACGTTGGAAACCAAATGGTTTCACACTGAGAGCCACAGAGATGGCAATCCGTGCACGGAAGAGGCAGAGTCCTCGTGGGAGAAACTTCGCAACCGCAGCCCGAGAGGCTGGGAGCCAACTGGGCCCTTCCTGGCAGCAGGTGGAACCACTGAACGATAACGGCCACAGGGCCTCTCAAACCTCCTCACTCGGCTCATTTGGAACATCAAAGGCGCCGTCTAATGTTCCCGGGCTGAGTTCACATTTTACACATAAAGAGATGTCCGCTGTTGTCAGCAGGTTATTTATTTACCAAGCTCTTCGGCTAAGCCCGGAAGAAAGAAAAGCGTGCAAACAATGAGGATAATCGGAGCCTTTGGTGGACTGCAGGAGCTGCATGTGAAGTCCAGAGCACAGCAAAGGGAAATGTGCACTGACCTGAATTCACAAGGCAAACCTCCTGCTCCGGGGAGGACAAAAGGAAAGGGGAAAAGAAAGACAGAAAAGAAAAGAAAGCAAAGACGCTTTCTGAGCAGTTGTCTGTCCCCCAGGGCTGTTTGTACCCACGGTCGAAGCTCTGAATCTGCTTTCAATGTCTCCTTTATGCATTTTCGAGCCAAAGGAAAGTTGTGAGGCCACCGACTCACGGGGGCTGCAACGGCGCTCAACAGCCAGGCACTCGCCCTCAGTCCTCGGCTGGGCGCCTTGGAAGGTGGCTCGCAGGGGCGTGAGGAGAAAGGCCCACCATCGGGCTGACTTACCGCCACAGAGAACTCTCCAGGACCTTCCCCATGTCTGCATGGTAGTACTTTGTCAGGATCAAGATCACCTGTGGTGTAAACAGAAAGAAAAAGGCGGAAATCAGTGGGTGTCAAGGCTCTCAACCAGCAACATGATAACATCACTCCCTGCAGGGTTTGGGGCCTCTCAAAATTCAGCGCCCGGGGCCCATTCGCACACACTGGTCCCAGAGGCTCCAGAGCCCTGAGACACGGGCGTGTTTGTTTCTGCTCTGGGAACTTGCACCTGCTCTTCCGAACGACTTGGGAACGTCCCAACCCTGTGACGTCCACCTGGTCGTTGTCACTCAGTGGGAGTAACTCAGACCCAGCCCTGACGATCCCAAGCTGTGGCGAAGGTTGGTGGTGGCCCCGGTGTGGCACCAAGTGCTTTGAACGTGGGCTCTGTCTCCATGGTCACATCATGGGATCCCTGGAGCCTGCCAGAAACAGCTGCCCAGGCTGCCACCCAAGACCAGAGCAGGTCCCTGCAGCCCGTCACTACTTGCGGGGTGGCGGTGGATGGCAGGGCACTAGGGTCCACGAGTGACCGACGGCACACCTGCAGCTGCCACTAGGTTATTTGCTCCACACACACCCGGCCCTGCCTCAAACAGCCGCTTGCCTTTCAGGCCTGTGTGGAAAATGCAACTATTTATAAAAAGGAAAATAAATGTGTTTAAGAGCCACCCAAATGTTCTTCAAAACAATCATGGGAACATAAAAGAACAAGAAGGAAACGCAGATTCACCAGCCGTGGTGGGAAAAGGAGATTTGCCTGACTGCCAGGCCGGCCACCGCGGTTTCACATACGGAGAATTCCATTTGCCCACTGCCAGCCCTGTCAGCTGTCCCTCATACTTGGGTCGCCAGGGGACCCCGGGAGGCAGAATGGGAATAGCCGGGTTGCCGTGTAGCTGTTAGCCTGGTTAGCTCGGGGTCACCACACTGGCCGTCCCCGACGGTCCTTTTCTCTGTGAGAGCAGAGCCTTCCCGCGAGGCCTCAGGGGCGTCGCGTCCGCAGCCAACAGTTTGGCTGACAACTGTCTTCCCTTTCCTGGGTGATCAGAGCAGGGGAGATGCGAAGAGGGGATGTCACCCACAAGGGGACAGTGAGCTTCTCAGAGGCAGGATGGTTAAAAGACCACCTGAGACCAACCGAGGGGACACTGGCTGTGCTTGCTGGGGACAAAGCAGACTCCCTGCCAGCCCTGCTCATGGCCCGCCGGCGTCAAAGGCAGCTCCTCCCAGGAGGGAGGAGGCTGACAGGGTGTGGATCTCACATATTGATTTATATTTTATATAGTCTCGCTGTTCCCAGCGGGATTTCGTGGACCCAGAGTGTGGCAGCTGGAAGGGACCTCAAAGTCTGTTCGATCAGCCCCATCCAGGATGCCATCCTCAGCCCACTCTGATCCTGATGGAGCAGTGAGACCTGGGCCCATTGGCATTCCTCCAGGGCCAGGGCTCACTCCAGGGCAGGGGCTCACCTCCAGGACCGGGGTTTACCTCCAGAGCCGGGGCTCACCTCCAGGGCAGGGGGCTCACTCCAGGGCGGGGGGCTCACCTCTGGGGGGGGGCTCACCTCCAGGGCAGGAGGCTCACTCCAAGGTGGGGGCTCACCTCCAGGGGGGAATCACCTCCAGGGCCGGGGCTCACCTCCAGGGGGGGCTCACCTCCAGGGCGGGGGGCTCACCTCCAGGGTGGGGGGCTCACCTCCAGGGCGGGGGCTCACCCCGACAGGGCACGTGGCCCTTCTGTGGACTGCTCTGGTTAGGGACCTGTCCTTCGGGAGGCTCAGCTCTGTCTCCCAGGAACTCTTGCTGGCATGTGGACCCAGCAAGACCCTTTCCTCCTACCCTTCTCACAGGGGAAGATTCCCCACTGAATCTGACCCCTCATTCTAACCCCAGCCGTTCTGGGCCTTTGCACAAAGCTGCTTGTCATCCTGGGACGCTCTTCCTCAACCCCAACCCTAGTTGGTTAATTCCTGCTCAGCCTTCAGAACTCAGTCGGATCCACACCACCTCCAGGAGTCTCCCAGACCCCCGCCACGTGGTTCAACGCCCCCTCCCTACCACTCCCAGCTCCTGCACAGCTCCCAGCGTCCGTTTCCACCACTGTGTGACAAGCCTTCGAGGACGGGGCCTTGTTTTGTTTTATGTCCCCAGCACAGGGCACAGCCCTGCCCTGTAACAAGCACTCAAACACTCATTGGAAGAAACTCAGGGGGCTTTGTCCAAAGTAACAACAGCACAGGGAAGCCGTGCGGAGACGAGTGCCCAGGGCAGGGTGCCCTCCGCCCCCAGCTCTGGTCCTGCATTCACAAGTCACACCCTCCACTCTTCCCTCTGGGGCACAGAATCACTCTACTAGCTCCACATCAACCGGCTAAGCCAATGGGGCTTGGGATCCTGTCCTTCCCCAGGGCTGAAACAAGGGGGTCACCCAAGAAGGGCTGGTGCTGGAGGGGCCAGACAGCAGGCAGCCCCCCACCATCCCTCACTCTGCAGATGGCAGCGAGAGGGACCCCAGTTGGGGTCAGACCACCCGGGTTCCGTGCCTGGCTCTGCACTTACTAGCAAACCCTGCAACCTCGGTGTACCTCGGTGTCCTGACTGATGTGACGGTGAAGACTAAATATTCAGTAGCAAGTAAGAAGTGACCCCCAAGCCACAGGAACCACTGTCGTTAAGGAAAATCGTGCCAACACTGGCTGGCGTCAGCCAGGCACCCCTGTGCTGGCACCGAGCAATGCAGTACGCATCAGCTCCCACGCAGCCCGGGAGCACTGCGAGGTATTACCCTGTTTTACAGATGAAGAAACCAAAGCATAAAGTGTTTATTTTGCCAAAAACTGCACATTCAGTAAGTGGCAGAGTGGAATTTGATCCCAAGCAATTTGACTTCAAGCTTGGCTCTCCACTGCCATGCTGAAAGCCCGTGTTTTCAGAAGAAACTTCTATTAAAAGTGGTTTCAAAGAACTAAAAATTATGACGTGTCCTTCTGGGTCCTCGGCTAACAGCTTTGGAAATGAAATATCCCAGGAACAATTTTCCCAGTCACTGGAGTGTTCCCATAGCTGTGGGATGCTTTGATCTGAGCGGGGAAAAAAATCAGGAATGTGAGTCGAGGCCGCAGGGTCCAGCTGGTGCCAAGGGTCTCCTCCCACCCTGGGCTGCCGGAGCCCACAGCCCACAGGAATCCTTCCCGGAGGTTGAGAACATCCAAGTAGAAGACAAGGAAACAAGAGCTACCACTGCCCAGGGGACGACAGGCCACAGAGGTCACTCATTACGGAGACAGCCCCTCGGCACTCCCACGTCACCTGCATCTCTTCTCCCTTCAGGTCCCCCTGGCCCTGGGGGTGGCAGTGTAAGGATCCGTCCCCACTTTACCAATACGGGCAATGGGCTCATGGAGTGGGGTGCTGGATGCCCACTCTGCTGACTCAGCCCAGCTACTATTGCTGCTGGGGAAACTGAGCCACAGAGCTGCCGCATGACCCACCTGGCCTTGCACATGGCAGAGCCAGGAGCTCTTGTGCTCAAGTCGAGGGTTTGTTTTTCGCTGTCCCCCCCCCCACCCCGTGATATCTACCTTCCAGGCTCCTCTGCACGCACGCCTCCCACGTGCACCCCAGCAGCCCCCACCCTGAAAGGCCAACCCAGGACCCCAGTCAAAATTCAGACTCCAGAATTCCCAAAACCGCCCACTCCAAGGCTGCTGGGCTGTAAGCTCCACGAAGCCAGGGACTCAGTCCACTCCACTCCACCCCAAATCCCCAGAGCTTAGCAGGTAAAGGAATTTCAAACAACCTTTGTTGAGTAAATGAATGAGCACCCTGCACAGCAGCTGATGCAGAGAGGAAACAGAACCTATCCTTCCTGCCCTGTCCCAGCCAACCCCGCAACCCCCGGCACCTGGGCATTCCCTGCAGAGCCCATACACCTGAGCCACCTGCTCCTTCTGACACCCAAGGGTGCAGAGCACACCCCGTTCAGCAGACCCACAGCTCTCACAGTGATGCAACCCTCCCTCAGGGGCGGGGCCTCCAGAACCTGCTGGGCATGCAGCCCCACCCTCCTTAACCCAGGGAGAGCCCTCCAAGGTGTTCCCCAACCTGGAGTGTTCCAGGCAGCCAGGGCCGGGGGTTGGCCTGAGCTCCGTTTCATGCTCTGCTGTCGCCGTCTTGGAGTTCTTGAAAATGTCTGACCCAGAGCCCTGTATTTCCCTTTGCAATGGACTCTGTCAGTGATGCCGCTGGCCCTGGGGACAGTGCCGCTCCTCTGATGGCAGCCTGTCTCCACGCTCCTCCAGCCCTGATGGTTAGAGGGTGCGTGTCTGCTGGACACCACGTCCTTAGCCAGCCTGCTGGGCACCCACCTCCCTAGGGAGAGCAGAGGGAGGTCCAGGAAGGGCTGGAAGGAAGCCAGCGTGTCAGACTCAACAGCAGGGCTCACTTTGGAAGAGGGGAAACTGAGGATCAAAGGAGGGAAGGGGAGACTTCAGTGGGAACAGATCTTGGTCCCTAGAGGTTCCCATCCAGGGCCTGGCCCCCAAGCCACAGCCCCAGGCTTTACTCCAGGGAAGCGCTGCTCCCTCACCAAGAGGGGGCTCTGGCTGAGAAGGAAGAGAAACCTTCAGACCACACCCTCGCGGAGAGACCCTCGGGCGGGAAGCAGGTCAGTCTCAGTCAACATGGCTGCCCCCAGCCCACGGCCCCGCATGGACTTGCAGGAGGCTGGTCTGCCCCCCGTGAGCTGTCAAACGCACACTGTGATGAGTTTGGGCCTGCATCTCAGAGCTCCTGCAAGGGGCTCTCAGTGATAGCTCTGCAGGTGCAGGGAGCCACGGCCAAGGCCCTCGGGGCACGAACAGATCTCTGTGTCGCTCTGAGGGGCTGTCGCAGAGGAGGCCGTGGCAGAGTCGTTAGCATCTTCACTGCAAATAGCATTAGCGGGAGTTCAGTGGTCTCACCAAGTTGCAGCTGGCACTCCTCAGACCCATTCACATAAAACAAAGAGGGTGTAGTGGGTGTGGGGACCCTGGGCCTGTCAGTTAAGCCCTCTGTGCCTCAGTTTCTTCATCTGTGAAATGGGGCTGCTTCCAGTGTGCCCTCAGAGGCTGCTAAAGTGTGTGCCGCCCTCTTCTCCACCATCCACACAAACTTACACCAGAATCAGAGCACAGGTGCCCGAGGCTAACCTCTCACTCCCTGAGCAGCCACTGGCGCATTTCTAAACCCAAGTGGGACTCAGTTTCCCTATCTATGAAATGAAGGAACTGCTGCCTTCCAAAACTCAGAGCCCATGGTTGCAGGACCCTGAAATATCGTGAAAACTGTTAAATTTCAAATAGCCTAATGCTATATCCCAAGAGTTTTCAACATGCCATTTGTATGTGCTAGTCCTCAGGGTCCCTCCTCAATCATAAGGGCACCACCCAGGAGGCCAGCTGTTCCACAGTCCCCAGTGGGATTTGCCGTTCACCACCAGGGCAAGTTCCTGCCACATCCTGTGACTCCCTGAGCTCCTCCCCTCTGTCACTGTCCGGGGGTCCAACTTAGCAGTGCGGTAAAGGCTCGAGGTCCAAGCCCTTTGCAGAGAGATATGCTGAGCTGCCATGAGTGGTGGCCCTGCCCTGCATGAGGGGCCCGCCCGCTATGCAGGCACTCTTGGCGCTGCCTCCTCAGATGCGCCCGTCGTAGGATGAGAAACAGGACACATCCCAATCACCTCTGATTTAGGGCCTTGCGCCTTTAGAACTGCCAATGGGAAATGATCCTGAGCAGCCTTACCTCTGTGTGCCCTCCAAGGGCCAAGAACAATCAGAAAGAAAGAAACGCTCAGGTCAATCCCGTTGTCAATCAATAAACACATGGCACCAAATAATAACGCCAGCAACAATAAGGCAGCAAGAACCCAGTTAACTGTGAACTCCAAACTCCACATCCCCTTGCATAAAGGCAGAACTTGGGGTTGTCCCACGAGGCCCCCAAAGGTCCCCTGAGTCACTGCCATCCTCCTGGCCAAGCTGGACAGCCGGCTGGGTGTGGTGGGGCTGGGGACCACCTCCCTGCAGGGCTGCACAGGCTTCCCGGGAGCTCCCAGAAAGGCAGACCCCGGCTCAGGCCCCCCAGACCTGCTGCCTCAGAAGTGGCTGCTCGCTGTCTTCTAAACCCTCCCAGTCCAGGAGGCTGGACTGCCCCTGTCACTCAAGAGCCCGGTTCCTTCCCTCCTCACCACTGACCCTCCCTTGGAGACCTGAATCCAAACACGCACCCCACCCCCAGCCACAAGCTCGCCTGTGTCACCCCAGGCCTTTGCATGTAGGGATCCCTGTGCTCTCACCCTCTGCCCCTCCACACTGCCTCCCTCCAGCTCATTCTAAGGCCACTTCCTCCTGGAAGCCTTCCCTGACCACCCTGTGCACTCAAGGACTGGAGGAGCTTCATAGGCCTTCATCACCATCACTGCTGTCTCCCGAGCTTAGCCGTGGTCTGTCACCTGGGAAAGCCTGGTTAACAAGTGCACACTGGCTTGGAAATGCCAAGGCCAGCTCCTGGGGAGGCCCGTCCGACCCGCACCCCACCTCACCTACCCACTTGTCCAGGTGTGGACGTTGGCTCTGGAACATGTAAGAAACCCCACACATGAAGCCAGGGGCAGCGGCCTTCCTGAAGCCTCAGATGCGCCTTGCTGGTGTAGACCAAGTCACTTGGCCTCTCTGGGCCTCAGTGTCCCCACTTGTCCAGGGGACTGTGCAGGACTTGGCCAAATTTAAGCTCCAAGTCAGTAGCTCTACATCCCATAGCCAGAGCTATGGAGATGTGACTCATCCTAGGACCACCTCACCCCGGCACCCTGCCACGGGTGGAGACCCGCCATGCAAGCTCCCACGCTCCCAGTCCCGGGAAGAGCGGCAGGTGGGATAGGCAAGAACAAGACTTGCTCATGAAGCAGCCTCTTCCCAAGACCCTCAGACACACTGCTGGTGGGAGTGTTAGTGACCCACCCACAGTGGGGGCAAATGCAGAACAGCCAACAAAAGTGCAAGCCCATTCACCCCGGGCCTGGCACTCCTGCTTCCGGGCAGTGACACCACTGACGCCCTTGTGCACGTGACAGGTCGATGCCCAAAGTTGTTCGCTGCAGCACTGTTTGTAATAGCTACAGACAAGAAATACCACCACAGCCCCCAGCAGGGCCTGGAGGAATCGCCCCCCGAGGGCACACGGTGCAGGGCAGGGCAGAGGACGGTCTGCCGGGAGGGCTGAGTGAGCGGGGCGGAGCCGTGCGGCACACGTCAGTGTTAACAAAAGGGAGGGATAGAGGCCACCTCAAAATGGTTAAAATGATGAATTTTATGTGACGTGAATTTTATCTCAATTTTAAAAAATGAGAGTGAGTATGGACCTGTATTCATGTCTGCCTGAAGCTACGTGATGGAACGCTGGAAGGACAGGAAACGTCGTGCCTGGTCATCTTGGGTGTGGGGAGGTGAGGAGAGACGACAGCAGGGAAAGGAGGCTTTAACTAGAGACTTTTCCTGTTTGTATCATTTCGAACCATTGGCTGCATCACCTAATCCAAAAAGAGAAACGCCTCCTTCCAAAGCCCCCACTCCCCCTCCCCGTCAACAGGTGCAGGAATGCAGGTGGCTTTTCTTCTCCGGCCAAACCACCCAGGTCGATCCTTCTGCTGCTTTAAGAGTCCAGCAAGGGGAGCCACAGGGGTGTTGGTGCTGAGTTGGTCACTGGGGTTTACTTTTAGCCTCCAAGTTATGTGGCTGCTGTGTTAGGAGCCAGGATGCAGAGCACCACAGAGTGGGCTTCTGCAGACCGTCTGCTCGTCTCCCACCTGCAGACATCAGGGACATGTGCCTGTGCATGTGCATGTGTGTTTCCGTGTGTATCTATGTGTATGTGTGTATACCTGCATGTCTGTGTGCCTGTGCATGTATGTGTCTATGTATGCACATGTGTCCATGTGTGCACATGTGTGTCTGTGTGTATGCATACATGTGTGTTCATGTGTGTCTATGTATATGTCCGTGTATGCATTTCCATCTCTGTGTCTGTATGCATGTGTGTGCCTGTGCATGATTGTGCACGCATGTGTCTGCATCTGCACGTATGCATGTGTGTGTGCATGTACACATGTCTCTGAGCATGTGTGTGTTCGTGCGTGTACACGTGTCTGTGTACATGCGTGTGTGCTGCAGGCAATAAAGCCACTCCAGTGTGTGGCCAGTCAAATGGATGAGGCTGAGGTACACCAGCACTTGCATCTGGCTGCCACCTTTCTCCTTTGTGGCCTCCAAAACTCAAGAAAGATGCTTATTTTCATGCTGGTGGGGCTGGCACTCATGGTAAGGAAAAGACAGATCCTGATGGAAGCATTCAGTAGGTGCTCAAAAATGTCTGCTTTCTTTCTCCCTCAGAGAAGGCACTTGAGAAATGTGATCTTAAGTGAGCTGGGGTGCCTGGGCTGGCTGGGTGACAAGCCCTGCTCCCTCGGGAGCACTGGGGGCTGGACGGGTGGCCGAGGCCAAGCCGGGAGCTGGAGTGTGTCCCCTCCACGTGAGAATGGAAGTGGCCCAAGCTTCCACCCTTCGTGAGGGCCACACTCACCCAGACCCTTTGACTCCTGGTATAGGGCAGGGCGTCAGCCCCATGGAAGAGAACGAGGCTTTCCCGCCTGCCGACGAGGGCCAGGGAGAACGCACAGTCACCATTCGTGGCACCATCCTCCCACCTCCCAGATCAGAGCCTCTCAGGAGACAGCAGAGCTGAGCTGAGAGAACATCGGCCTGAGGCCAAGACCGTGACTCTTTCTAGAACAGCACCCTGGGGAGCTCTCCAGGGGCTTCCTGCTGGCCCCTGCCCCAGTCCTCTCCCCACCCCAGGCCAGCTGGGCTCAGCACCGGTGCCCCCCCCCCACTGCACTGAGACATCCTCTATGAAGAAATCAATGGCATTTAAGAGAAATTGATTCTGCATTTATTTACCAAGAAGAACCTTGTTTCTCTCTGCTAAAGACCACTGAGGGGAGGGGTGGGGGGATCTTATTAGGCACAAAAAGCCACACGGAGGGTGTGGGCTCTTTAAGGGACAAGGCCTCGATCAACGCTACTGCCCACCCTGCAGACACCAGGGCTGCGGCTCCTGCCACCAGCCCCACCCATGCTCACTCCTGCTCCTGCCCAGCGCCTCAGAGCGCCACCCACTGAGCCTGCCCCACGGAGCCCTTCTCGATGCTCCAAGCTTGGAGTCCACAACAGTCCCCAAAGCCCCCCTGGAAGGCTCTCCCTCCCGAGGGGTACTTGTCAAAGCTGCGGGGAGCACAGAGCCTGTCCCTCCAAGAAACTGCGGAAGCTGAGCAAGACAGCCTGGGTCCCCCGTATGAGCACCGCAGTCCTGCTGCCTCGGGGCACCTCCACACAAGAACCCTGTCTGAATCCTGGCCCTCCCAAGCGCCCACTGCGTGTGCCTGGGCAAGCCACTTAGCCACTCAGAGCTTGCGTGAAGAGCAAGGGAGCTTGGCATGTGGCGTGTTCAGAGGAAGCGAGCCACTTGGGGTTAGGGTTGGCGGTGAGGTCAGGTTTGGGTTAAGGCTAAGGTCAGCGTTTGGTTTAGGGCTAGAGATTAGAGTTATGACTAGAGTTAGGGGTAGGTTTGGTTTAGGGATAAGCACGGGGCTAGAGTTAATGTCAGGGTTCGTGTTAGGTTTAGAATGAATGCTAAAATTAGAGTTATGCTTAGTCTTAGGCTTTGGGTTAAGGTTAGGGTTAAGAACAGGTTTAACGTTTTCATAAGAGATAGGGTTACAGTGTTAGTTTAGGGTTGGGATTAGTGTTGCTACTCGGCATAGTGCTGTCTGTGAAACTATTCCGTGTAGCAGGTTTGGTACAACTGTGAGAATCACTGTTTAGCAGTCTAGGGTAGTCTATGCTATTGTATATAGTAAGATAATCTGTGAGATGTTTGCTGAATGAATAAATCAATCAGTGATCAACCTACGTCCCCACCACCAGAGGCACATCTGCCCACTTGTAAGTCTGTCCTCCTTTCTTCCTTGGCATAGGCCGCGCCCCTCTCCACACACTCAAGTGGTACACTTTCTTACTGGGCTAGCCTAGGTACCACCTCTTCCAGGAAGCCTTCTGGGGTGTCTCCAGCCCAGGCTGCTGGCGTTTGATCACACCTGCTTTTCCCAAAGCAGGCATGGGCTGGAGTGCTTCGTCTTTGAGCCTGGGCCCCTGGCCACTGGCCCCTGCTCTGCCCCGAGGCCCAGCTCCAGGGGGAGGTCTGCGCAGGAGAAGGTACACAGCCTCAGAGCCAGCAGGACCCATGCACGAATGCCCACTGCTCTGTGGCCTTCCGCTCGCTCTGGCACTATGTCCTTGTCTGCAATGCCTCCGGGAGGTGGGGGAGGTTCCCATGTCCCCAGGTGGCTGGATGAAGTGTGATCCCTGAGCAGAAGGCCTGCAGAGGGCGCAATGCAGACACGAGGTGGGTGTGTCTCCGGCAGGCCTGCCCCATGCCAGCCTCCTCTTTCTTGCCACCGTCCTGTTGAAACAGCACTGAGCCACTCCGCCCTGGGCCGCGTGTGGGCACCTCAGGGGCCTTGCCTCATTTAATCCTCCCACAGCCCATGCCTCTGCGGGCCGTTTGTTCCACTTGGGGGAAGCTGAGGCATAGACAGGGAGGTGCCTGCCCCGGGCACAGCTCAGAAGTGAGGGCTGGGCCTTAGGCTGGCAGCTGACTCCAGTATGCGGCCTCCAGTGCCAAGGGGCCTCCAGCACCAAGGAGTCACCTCTGTAGGGCCTGCTGGGGGGAAGGCCCTTTGTCCAGAGAGTTGAGACAGATGGTGGCAAAGTAAGCTTCCTGCTGTGACAACTCACACCTCAGCCTCCAGATGTGCCTAATAAACAGGCTTTAAATCCACTCCTGTCTCAAGGGACATATCCCTGGCCCCCTGCGCCCCAGTGCTGGACGGCAGCTGACACCTGGGCTGGGCCAGCCCTGGAGACCCCTGGCCCCGCCACCCACACCTTGGCCTTCACAGGTCCTGCCTTCGAGCCAGTCCGCGGCTCAGGGCCACGCTGGGGGCTGCCCGGCAAATGCCACGCTCGCTCACCCCCACCACCAAGCTCGGGCCGTGAAATGAACGGCCGCGGTGGGTCCCCGTTAGGCCCTCCGTCGGCTTTGTGCAGGATGTTTTACAGTTCCAATTTCAGATCACGCTGCGGTGTTTTTCACCTCTCCACTGAGAGCCCCTGTCTGACCAAAAAGCTACACTGGGCGTGATTTATCCACAAGGCCTCAAAACCACCACACAGACGTGGGTCTGCAGCCCCAGGCCAGGTGGAGAGCTCAGGGCAACCCACCGCGGGGGCAGGGAGCAGGCGGAGCCTGCTGTCCTCCCCTCTGCAGGAGGCAGTCAGAGAAGGTTTGTGGGACAAATGTGTGCCTGCATAGGACCACACCACTCCAGGTGGGCGTGTGGATGCTGGCTCACCTGCAACATGCCCCGCCCGCTCCATACCCACAAGGCAGCCGGGCTGCTCCCTCTGTCCCTCCCCTCACCTGGCAAATGCCCTCCTCCCAGGGACTCACCGCAGGCACGCCTGTCTGGGGAGACTTGTGGAGCCCACTCCCCACCTCCACTCAAAGTTGGTGGTTTCTCCAGAGTCCCACAGACCCTGGATGTTGTGGGTTGAATGGTGGCCTCCCCAGAAAGATATATCCAACCAGAACCTGTGAATGTGACCCATTCACATCATTGCAACTTTCCATAAATGGGAAATAAGCATCACTGATCATACCTAAGTGGCAACTACAAAAATAAATAGCAGTAGTTTGCCTAAGACAACTTAGGGTCGAGGGCCTGTCCTGACTTTATTAAGAAGAAATCCGAGGGGTGTCAAAGGCAGGCCACCCACAGGTCAAGCTGCTCTCCTTGCCATCAGCAGAAGATGATGGAAACAATTTCCTTTACTATCAGAAAAAAAAATGAACTTTAAGGTCAAGGAAATGTTTTGATGTATAATGTGAAGATAATCCCTTTTCTGTACAAATGCAGAACAGAGAGTCTTTTCAGATATGAGGAAGTTCAGCATCTTGAGATAAGCTCATCCTGGTTCTGCAAATGCGTGACAGGTGTCATTATAACAGACACAGAGGGCACGGCCGTGTGCACATCGAGCAGAGAGTGGAGTGATGCAGCCACGAGCCAAGGGCCCCCAGGATGGCTGGGAGCCACCAAAGCCAGGACAGGGGCCTGGAACAAATTTTCCCGCGGAGCCTCAGCAGGCAGCAGCCTGCCTGCTGCACCCTGTGCTCAGACTTCCGCCTCCAGAACTGTGAGGCAATTAATTCCTGTCGTTTAAGCCACTCACTTTGCAATTCTTTGCTATGACAGCCCGAGCAAACTGATACGTGCATGTGCCCATTTCACAGACAAGATCACTGAGGCTCAGCTTGCCAGAGGTGACAAGCTGGGAACTAGCAGGGCTGGGCCCGCCCCCCAGCAGCCCAGCTCCCAGGCGCCCTGCCACACCTGCCACGTTCAGCCTGGGGAAGACATGAGGGCCTCGCCTCGGGCGGTGCCGTCCAGGGAGCGGGCAGAGCCCAAAGTCCCTCAGACACACACCTTTCCCAGGCACGAAACCCACTGTTTAAAAAAGAGAGTTGAGAACTGAGCTGGGAAAGGCCCCCATAAATCAAAATCTGTCAGCAGAAAATAAATGTGCGAACATCACTGATCTGTGGAAAATTGCGTTTTTACATCAAATCTGGTTAAGGGATAATAATGTGTATTTTAATAGGTGGGTCTTGGTAGACTTTTCCACCCCAGCTATCCTTTGAAAATAGTATTTACTCTCCATTTCTCGTGGCCTGATTGACTTTTAGTTTCACCCATCCCTCCTTCTTAATAGTTACTGTGCGTAAAATGATTAATGAAATTATAAGATTCTTTTTTGGGTGATTTTTTTTTTTTTGCCATTGCTATTCAGATTGATGCTCTTGTGCTTCTACCTGGAAGGGCTGGCATTTTTCAGGTCTATTTATGGCAATAAAAGGGAATTGGATAAGCTGTGGTGTTGTTGGTACTGAGCCTCTTTCAACATAAAATGTGCCTGGGATATCTCCTGGAGGTGGGTGGAAATTGCTGATCCTGTTTTTAAGACAGAAATCCCTCCCCAGGCTGCCAGGCTTCCCCTCCCTGCCCAGATCCCACCAGAAAGCCACACGCTCATTTCCTCTAAGAGCTCCCTGTGGACACAGCGCTGTCTGGGCAGCACGGAGAGCCCGGCGCAGAGCGAACGCACTGCCTCTTGCGGGGCGGAGAGGGGCAGAGGAAGCCGTTGGCTGCATCCCACTGGAAAGGCCCAGACTGGGCTACAGCAGCCCCTGAACAAGCCCCCTGCCCCCAAAGCCAGTCTCAGGACTGGCAGGAGGGCAGGAGGCTGGGGACTCAGAGGCCAACTCAAGAAGAAGCCACCAGGAGCCCCTGTGAGCTCTGCAACTGATCCATCTTCTCAAGGAAGCAGGTGAAGAGGCCGTCCACGAAGCCATGCCAGCCTGTTTTGGAATCTGTCCCTCAGCCACCTCGTGTGCAAGAGGACTCCGTGGTCCCCTTCCTCCATAAAAATATTAAAAGTTATGTTTTATGTCTGCATTTGTACAAAAAAGAGAGTATCTTCACATTATACATCAAAACATTTCCTTGACCTTCTGATAATAAAGGAAATTAAAACAGTTTTGAGTGTCCCTCGATGTCTCACAGGCTTGGCACTGAGCCTGTGCCTGCAGGACACGGGGCCCCCTTCTCTCCCTCGACCTCAGACAGCCCCTCCCCTGCTCCAGACCTACAGTCTCATAACCCAGGACAGCGACCTTTACATTTTCTGGGGCTGGAGACACCATTAAGAACCTCAGGAAAGCAATAACCCCACCCCACACACACCCATTTCAGGGTTTACAGACCAGTCTGGGACCCAACCAGTATAAGGGGCCAATGAGCCCGTCCAGTTCCGTGGCAGGGAGGGCTGGCAACCAACTCAGCTCAGGGATCTCAACCAGTCTTAGGACCCCTCTGGAGGGGCCTGGTCGCCACACCTCACAGGGCCATTAAATCTGGGGACAGCCTGGAGATGTCCCTTGGGAACTCACTTTACAACAAGTGATGCTATATACATACCAGCGAGGAGGATGACGATGTCGGCCCCGGGCTCAGACACGGTCATTCTGCTGCCTGGAGGCTGAAGTCTGCACCCGGACCCTGTGCCCAGACCGCCAGGTAAGAACTCTCACATCATTACAACTTTCCATAAATGGAAAATAAGCATCACTGATCATACATAGGTGGCAACTACAAAAATAAATAGCAATAGTTTGCCTAAGACAACTCAGAGTCGAGGGCCTGCCCTGACTTGATTAAGAAGAAGTTCGAGGGGTGTCAAAGGCTAGCCAGCCATGGGTCAAGCTGCTCTCCTTACTGTCAGCAGAAGACGATGGAAACATTGATGTCCTCGTCCTGAGCTTCAGGGTCATTGGATGCACCATCCTAGCCCCTCCCCAGCAGTAGAAGTTCCTCACTTTGGAAAACATCCGGCTTCTCTGAATTCATAAGAGCCTGTACCAGCTTCCTCTTTATCCCCCAGGAGTCCAGGGACAGGGAGCTCACTACCTATCAGATGCAATTCTAGTATGGCAGGAAACATCAGTGAGATTGCTCACAAGACTCAGCACCTTCAATTTCTGTGCAAAACCAAGGTTGACCAAAAAAAGTGCATCCCCTGTGAATGCTACTTGCTTAAAGCCAAACCCCTCACGGGTCCCAAGCAAGATCCCCTCAGGCTAAGCCCCAAATCCCAGGCTGATGCTGAATGCGTCTCTGACAACGGTGACCTGCTGTGGCCTCCAGAGACCCTCTCTGGGCTTTCCCACGCATGAGCAGCCATGACCAAAGCCCCCTCCAAGACTGCTGCCCGTTGTCACTGGAGGGAGATTCTCCAAGTGGCCACTTCCATGCACACTGCTGGGTGCTCACCTTGTTTCTGGAAATGCCATTGCTGAGACATCTTTGGGGGCCCGTGACTCTCCCAGTCCTCTCCCCAGCCAGGCTCTGGGCAGTGGGGCAAGCAGAATGGGGAGGAGGAAGCCAGGGACCAGGAAGAGAAAAATCATCACTTTCATGTTCTGAACATCTGAGACTATTTTAAGAAAAGCATTTTTAAAATAACTTTTGGTGATTTCTAAGAAGCAAGTGTCTGCAGCTGTCGTCAGCACGTTCTCTAAGCATGCTGCAGCCTGAGAGAACACAGAACTTCCATAGAAGCCTTGGTATAAATCCTACACAAAAAGCAACATATTTCTAGTGAGTCCCTTGCCCTGCTTTAAGAATCCCAAAAGCCTCAGGGTCTGGCAGTTTCCGCCTCTTTCCAGCTGCGTGGCTCTGGGCAGGTGTCCCAGCTCTCCGATACTCAGGCATTCTATCTCGGGCACAATAGACACCCACAGAGCTGCAAGATCGTTGTCGGGAGTGTCTGGTGGGCAAATGAATCCCATGTGAACCGCAGCCACAGCCCGGAAGCCTGAGCCGTGCATCGCCATGATGGCAGCTAAGCAGTCTTTGGTGTGCACACCTCGTAGGATGGGCACTCCCCTCCTCCCAGAGTCCCTTCGATGTTTAGCCGGGCGTGTCCCCCTGTCCTCCTACCCATCCATTCCAGCGCCGCCCACTGGGCCTCACAGGCTGCGTCTGCTCCTGGGGCCTCTCACCTGACAACAATCCTGACCTCCTTCGGGCCTGCTCAAGGCTCAGCTTGCCCCAGCTCTTGCTGAACCTACTGCAAACCAATAAGTTAAGGAGTAAACCACAGCACACATGTGGTTTCTGGAAGAATCTTCCTTTGTAAGGTAGGTCCACATGGAGAGCTGGCCCTGAGTTTGCCACCCTCCACCCTGGCATCCCAGGCACTGTTCCAAGCACAGGATCTAGGAGGTAACAGAACTTCACAGTCACCGTCCACATCTGTTTTATGTGCATGTGATCAGCATACAAATTACACAGATAAAACCAAGAGTGGGGTGTGCTACGACATTGGAGAATTCAGGGGCATCCAAGAAGAGGCTCTCTTTTGCTACCTACCTCAGCCAAGGGCAATTAAAAATGCCAAGAACGGCAGGTGCCCATGGTGGACAATGCGGCAAGAAGAGGAAATGTGATCTTTCCTCTAATTAGAGTCCCAGAACGGGTCCAGGCCTGGGTGGGACAGACCTGGCCATGGCTGAGTGAGGGAGGCGGGCAGGGGGCCTGCAGGAAGTGGTGGAGATGGAGAAGGCCGTGTGCAAAGCCTGGCACACAGGTGTTCTCTTTGCAGTGGGGAAAGGGAGGCACCCCATAAGGTGCATTAAACTATCTGAATGGACCCCCCAACAATACACATTAGCCTGAAAAGAAGCACCCAAGCAAACTTCAACAGAGACATTAGTTTAATTCAAGGTGACTTTCAGCGACCAAATTGGTTCCATCTTCATGGAAAAATATATCCTTCTTCATGAAAAGTGGAGTCTGTTGCAACTCGTTTGGCAAGAAGAAAACGGTGGAAGGCTTAAGTTTCTGGATGCAAAAAACAAGATCTTCATTTCTGAAATCTAATTTAAAAGATCTCCCCAGAGTAAGCTCAATGTATCTTCCTCCGAAGGACGAGGATAGGAACGATTCCGTTGGGACCCAAACATATGGCTGAATTATACCTTAAGTCTATCAAATAGGAGCCTCCCTTCGCAGGCACAACTTGTTATAAAACAGACCTGTCAAGGCAGGCTCCCCGTGTAAACTTCCTGGGCTGATTTCGCTAAACCGCAAGCTTGGCATTTCATTAGCAGCTGTGGTAGAGGGCATTTTGCCACCCTGGGTGAAGGAGTGCCTCGCCGCCATCCCATCAGGGCTAAAAACAGAGCCATCTCCATCAACTTGACAAAGACAAAAAACTTGAATTAAGAGCCCTGTCTAAAATTAACAGTGATCGAAAGTTAATGATGGAGCAAATTTGGCAGAACTGTTTCAACATGCATCACGATGTGGTCCCAGATTTCAGACAGGAAACTGACGTGATAAATGTCACTGAGATCCAGCTGAGAGCACGGCCATGTGGCTGCTTCTGCTAGAATCAGACCCTTGGCAGAAGGTCTGATCTTGTCACCACCATCACATCCCAGCTCTGGGGTTGGGCTGACACATCTGCCTGTCAACATGCAAAGCTGTGTCTGTGTGCGCATCATCACCATTTATTACAGCAGGCCAGAAACAGCCCCTATTGCAGGATGTTCCGTAAACTACAGCACCACCCTTTAATCCAACCAGCAAACACAAACCACGAGGAAAAAGACAAGCAATGATCTGAGACAATACTCATGCACAGGATGGCACAAGAAATCACTTGGAATTGCATACATAGCACACCCGCCCTGTACATCACATGCACCCGGAAATACATGTTTCTATGTCTCCTTCTTCCATGAGACCATAAACTGCGGGCACAAACCTTCATCATATCCCCAGCGCTCAAGCAGAGCTGGTACCCAGTGGATGAATACCTGCTAAATTACCCGTTAAATTAAATTGGAATGTCGGTCATGATCACTTCATTGTAACTCTTAAAAAATGAGCATGTGGGCCGGGTGCGGTGGCTCAAGCCTGTAATCCTAGCACTCTGGGAGGCCAAAGCAGGAGGATTGTTCAAGGTCAGGAGTTCGAAACCAGCCTGAGCGAGAGCGAGACCCCATCTCTACTAAAAAGATATTAATTGGACAACTAAAAACATATAGAAAAAATTAGCAGGGCATGGTGGCACATGCCTTTAGTCCCATCTACTTGGGAGGCTGAGGCAAGAGGATTGCTTGAGCCCAGGAGTTTGAGGTTGCTGTGAGCTAGGCTGACGCCACGGCACTCTAGCCTGGGTGACAGAGTGAGACTCTGTCTCAAAAAAAAAAAGTGCATGTGCATACCTGCATTTACACCCACAAAGACACGCACATAGACATGCAGACGCGTGCAGAAAATCAGCCAGAAGGAAATGTGTCTGTGTGACAGGGAAAGGGGCCTGAACAAGGAAGATGGAGGAGCCACATCCACTCGACACCCTGGGGACACTTGTCCCCGTCCATGCCTCTGTGGTCACACCTGTTCCAGCAGCTGGTGATCTTCAGGATCACTTCGAATAGGTGTTGGGATGGGTGGGTGTTTTTGCAATACCCAGTGCTGACGAGGACATGGAGCAACTGGAACTCTCGTGCCTTGGTGTTGGGAACGTAAAATCGTACAGCCCCTTTGGAAACAACTCGGCAGCTTCTTAGTAAGTTAAACACACACGTACATGATCCAGCCATCTCACTGCTAGGCATACACATAAGAGGAATGAAAGCATACGTCCACTGCACGTGCACTTTTGTTCGGGGAGTTGTTTTCAGCTGCTATTACCACTTCCATGAAGCTGGCCTGGCTGGTTCAAGGCAGCCTGGGCTGACCTCAGAGGCCTCTCCTTGCAAACCAAGGTAGTGCAGTTCAGCATGTCACGCACACGCATGAGCACGGCTCACATGACTGGACATGCATGCGAAGAGGCTTCTCACTGACTGGCCCCGGCCACACCAAATCTGGCTTCATAAATCCCACAGCAGTGTCCTACTGCCAGCCCCAAGATGTTGCAAGGCTCAACGAACTGAGATCTGTCAGCCAACGCAGGAGGTGACAACATGAGAGTTTTCATGCCCAGAGACACAGGCCCAGGGAGCTGTCCTTGATGATTCTGGAATCTTCCATTTATCATCTGAGTGGGGCACAGATATCAATACCCAACACCCTTATTCAATAATTCTGCATTCCTAGGCTTGGCTCAGGGGTAGGAAAAGACTTAGGAGTTGCATCTGAGGCCGACTTTCCCCTTAGTCAGAGTAGGGGGCTTTCCCTCATAGAGGGTAAGGGGAGGGAGCAGCACTCGGGGACAACCTGGACGTGGTACCACAGGGGACTCATACAAGCCCCTTCCTCCTCCAGAGCAACATAACTTATTCTGCACATTCTCTACCCTCATCGCCACGCCGAGAACCCCAGCAATCAATGGATTTGCTCAGACATTTCCCTTTGGGGATTCAGACATTAATTGTCTGGAACAAAATCCCACCCCAAAGGGCAAAGTCCTCGCTGTAAGGTGAGCTCTGACCCTAGCTCCAGGCTCTGCCCAAAAGACACTGTCCAGACTGTGAGCCCGGCTTGGGGCCACCTGCAGTAGAAGGGTCTCCCCTCACTCACTGAGTACCCAGGCAGAGATATAGGGAGGAGCCAGATGGCTGTAGGGCCGGGTGACACACAGGACACTGAGCCTGTGTCCCTGTCAGCAAAGTGTCACAGACACTGCCCAGGCCACCTCTGAATATATCCTGCAAATAAGTGGCCTGATCAGAGACTGGGGGACCAGCCCTTGGCAATCACCAGGAAACCAGCCTTGGCTTCAGGTCGGGGAGGGCAGGGTCTGGCCATGACAGGGACAAAGGTGAATCTGGGAAGGTGGCGTGAACAGACAGGGAGAAAGTACACAGGGGAAGCCACCTCATCTGGGAAACCAATGCCCAGGGCTCCAGGGGGCATCCTTATTGCTGCTGCCAATGCAGCAACCTATTTCCATTGCGATGGGAGCAATCTGCCTAACACGAGCTTGCCATATTCAGATCGGAGCTATAAGAGCTGAGCTTTGCATGCCTTTCTCCTTCTCTTGCGCGGGATAGAGCATTTCCACACCACGAGACTTGCTGGGCCAACGCAATCCCTCCTCCGAGAAATTCCCCCTTATCCCTTTCTATTCCTTTAAAGTTAGTCATTATAGCCTTTTCCACCAATGCTGATGATCAATTGAACATCTCTTTGCAAAAAAAAAGAATCTCAATTCTTACATTGCAGCATAGGCTAAAGTCACCTTGAAATGGATTCTAGACCTAAACATATACTCTGCAACTATAAAACTTCTAGAAGAAAACAAGGAAGAAAATTTTTGTGACTTCGGGTTACACAAAGATTTTTAGATAAGACATAAAGACATGGACCATAAAAATGTATAGTTAAATTGGATTCATCAATATTAAAAACTTATACTCTAATAACACTGTTAAGAAATGGAAAATATAAGCCACAGACAGGGAGAAAATCTTTCCAAAGTACACATCCAGTAAAGTATTTGTATCCAGAATATATAAAGGGCTGTCACAATTCAATAAAACTAAGACAAACAATGCAATAAAAAAGGCCCCAAAATTTGAATATTTTCTTTACCAAAGAAAATAGATGGACGGTAAATACTCACATGCAAAGATGCTCAATATCATTAGTTACTAGGGAAATGCAAATTAAATCACAGTGAGATATCACTACACGCTTATTAGAATGGCTAAAATTTAAAAGTTGACAATACCAAGTGCTAACAAGGACATGGAGCAACTGGAACTCTCATACCTTGGTGTTGGGAATATAAAATGGTACAGCCACTTTGGAAACAACTTGGCAGTTTCTTATTAACTTAAGCATACACTTATATGATCCAGCCATTTCACTGCTAGGTATATATGTAAGAGGAATGAAAGCATACGTCCACACAAAGACCTGTACACAAACGTTCATAGCACCTTATTCGTGATAGGAAAGAAATGGAAAACTACCAAGAGGGCCTTCAGCTGGTGACCAGACAGACAATGTGTGCCTCCCCACACAACGGCAGTCCACTGGGCACTGGCGAGGAACACGCTCCTGATACACACAACACCACAACAAACCCAGCAGGATTATGGCACGTGGATGAAGCCAGACTCAGGAGGTTGCGTGTGCTGCATGGCTTCTTACAGGGCACTCGGGGAAAGGCGACACTGTCAGGTGGAAATGGATGCAGGGCGTGCCAGGGTTGGGGGTGAGGGCAGTGACGGGCACAAGGGAACTTTTGGGGGAGGTAGAAATGTTCTTCAGCTCAACTATGGTGCTGGCTCCATGACTATGCAGTTATCAAAGCTTATTGAACAATATACTTAAAAGTGAATTTTACTGTGTGTAATTTATACCTCAATAAGCCTGACTTTTTGTAAAAAACAAAACAAAACAAAAAAAAAACTAACATTATTATTGCATTCAACCACAGACTTACAAACACCAGCTTATAAACACCAGATTCACACACTCCTGCTCGGTTTTTGGCTTCTGGATGCCCAAATCCAAAGCAAACTGACCCACACCTGCAAGGTCTGCAGTGAAAGGAACTCACATCCTGCCTGTTTCTAGACTGAATATTCCAGATCCCCGATTGTTCACCCTCTCAGCCCAGGCTGCCACACTGCCCTCATCCTGTCCCCTCCACTTTGGCCACCTGCCAGGACTGGGCACCCTTCTTCCTCCCCTGCCAGTCCACAAGGTTCCTGCCAGAGCTGACACAGGCTTTCTAGGGGCCGCCTACATGGGGTGCCCTGTCTCTTGTCAGCTTGTGCAGACATCACAACAGTTAAGCAAGGAGCTGTCATCACCGCCAGCTCACAGATGTGGAAACTGAGGTTCAGAGAGGTGAAGCCCAACACAATATCCTCGGTCGGAGGCCTGGGAAGGCAGTTGCTAAGGGACCCACAGCGAGCTGACACCAAAGCTCAGCTCTCGGCACCCGCCCCTCCCTCCGCGTGGCTCCTGCGGTCTCTGTGTAGGTGGCTATATGACAGCTCAGCTCATCTACAAGTAATTAAAACCCACAGCTCCGGAGCCCATGCTGCACCGCAGGGAGCTCCAAGCCGCCAGCATCTCACGGTGTACCAGCCCCTCTGTGGACACAGCAGTCACTGAGCCCCGGGGAGAAAGAAAGAACCTAGGTTCCGACTCAATTCATTTTTATCTCTGTCAGATAGTAAATGAATAGAGTCCTACCAAGACAATGAAATCTGGAGACAGAACAAGGTGGAGTGCAAGACCTAAGTATGAAATAATGAATTTATAATCCCTCTGAGGAGCAGTCGAATGGGAAACTGACATCGCCATGGAAACCAGGGAAGTACAGTGAGGTTCTCAAGGAGGACACAGTGGAGCCACTTTGGCAGATGTGCTCTCTGATCTGCCACCAGTCTGGGCACAGGGCGTCCTGTGGGCAGACCTCTGCAGGAATGCAGCCAAAGGGTGAGAGGGGACCCTGCGGACCCGCTCGCCTGCCTCTGGACAGACAACCCCATGCGCCAGTTCTCCATGTGGAACATTCTGCATCCATTACACAAATGCTGGCTGCTACTTGGCACCGGAGACACTCAGCCCTGCCCTCCAGAGGCTCAGAGCAGGGAGAGAGAGATGAGGCTGCACTCTGAGCTCCGAGGCCCAGCAGAGGGGCACACATTAGAGGGAGGTCCATTAGCGGGAGGTTTCTGGAGGAGGGGAACTCGCAGGCTAGTCTTGAAGAATCAGCAGCAGCTGCTGCCTGGGGGCCGAAGGGCACCTGCGGGGCAGGTGGGAGAGGAAGATGGCATGCAGAGGAAGCCAGAGGCCAGTATGTGCAAAGGCAGGGACCAGGCAACAGCAGGGGCCAGCCAGAGGGGACCTTGCTGGAGGCACCCAGCCCCTCTGCAGAGAAAAGTCACACAGGACCAAGGCACAGAGGATGGCGGTCAGGGCCGGGCAGCAGCATGGGGAGAGCCTACAGCAGGGAGCAGCGTGGAGAATGAACAGCGGGAGATGGCGCCAGGCTTCGGTCCACGCCTGGCCAAAGGCAGCAGCACCTGCTCATAGCTGGATGGGCCACGTCGGGGAGGAGCCCTGTGATGGAGGTGGGCGGCCTTATTTCTCTTTGGAAAAGCATTGATGGTATTGAGGTATAATTTTTCAATAAACAATTAGTCATCCAAGCTGCCAAGGACCCTAATTTTAAATAAAGTATTACCGGAGTTGTTGATCCTATTCTCAGCTTTGCAATAACTAGTTACTGAGAACTGTACTGACCTATCCCAGGTACAGTACAGCCCCCCAGAGGGACAGGGCTGTCCCCTGAATACAACCTTCCCTCCTCCTGCTCCTGCTGCCCAGGCAGAGCCAAGCCGCATGCTCAGAGCAGGGACCGGGCCCAGCGCTCTTCTCCTTCTGCCCAGGCTTGGACATCCAAACAGAAGAAAAGCCACAGAAATCCCAGGCATCCAGCAGCCTTTTTGGTGCCGTGAACAGAGCTGGGGGTGGAGGGCAGGGAGCCTGAGTGCCCCGCCCAGCCTGGTGAGCTGGAGCAAGGCTCCCCAGGAAGAGCCCAGGGACTGAGCAGAACAGTGTGACAGGGGCCCAGCCGGAGGGCCCTAGGCAGCCGCACAGGCCTGGCACGTAGACACCGCACACGCCACAGAGCTGTGAGCTGCTACCCTGGGTGCGCTGCGGCTGTCCCAGCACTTACGTGGCTTATCCTTAATATCATACTATTATCACAATTTTAATGATGAGGAAACTGAGGCTCCTAGAGGGGGATTAATTCACCCAAGTTCACACAGCTCCTGTGTTTCCTGCCTTCTGGGCTGGGGGAGCGTGGGAAGGGGCGGTGGTGGAGGATGTGTGGCAGGAGCAGCGTGTGCAAATGCTCCCAAGTGTTCATGTGAGCAGCTGGGGCCGCCCTGCAGCGTGGACGCGGGATGAGGCTGACGGTGCGCAGACGTGATCCAGGCAGGAACATCCCGCGGAGAGGGAGGAACTTCAAGGCAAACCAGAGGTGGAGGGTGGCCAGGACCCCCAAGGGCCAACAAGCTGACATGGGCTCGGCAAAGCTGGGGGCCCAGAACACTGTCCCCAAACCTGCTGTGTCAGAGTTTCCGAGTCTGATCACTCCTAGCCAAATTCTCCACCTTGGAGAAGTTTTAAATATGACCTCACGGGCAGACACAGCCCCTGAATCGAGCCTCTGGGGAGTGGGGGTGTGGTTTAGCCAACAAGGGCTGCTCTCTCTATGCCTCAGTTTCCTCATGCGCCCAGCTGTGAGTAGAGTTGACACATACCTGGCGCAGAGGCCGGCTCAGGTGGGCACTCACTTGTATATTGTTTTCATGAGACTCTTGGCCAATGCTACACTTCAAAGCTGCTTCCAGGGACCAAGCCACTTGGGGCCAAGCCTTGGCCCATCCTAAGAACCAGGGGGTGGCCCTCACTGGGGCAGGCCCTTCTAGGGGCTGCACCTGGGAGCGTGACCAGGCCCAAGCCCCGAAGGTGCATCTGAAATCTGACCTGTTTGGGAAAAGGGCCCCAGCATGTTCGTCCCCCTCCCCACACTGCCGCCAGGCACACACCCATAACCCAGGGCGGCGCAGTGACGGTCGCAGCCTTTCTGTGGAAAACAGGATCCTACGGTAGTGAAGGAGCTCTGCAATCCCCCTGTGTCCTGGGGAAGCCCAGAGCTGAGGACTTAGGAGCACGGGAAGTGCGACCCTTCAGAGGCAAAGCTGCAAATCCAGGCTGACAGGGGCCCGGCCCAGGGGCAGCCCGAGGGTGGGGCAGCCGTCACCACCTTGTTCTCCTGGGCTGGAATCCGGGGTCAGGTTTTGGGCCCCTGCCAACGTCTTCATTATGTCTAGAGAACGTTCTTTTTAAATTGTCTCTTTTTGTTTTCCCACTCCCCAAAATTTATTTAAAAATAAACTGCATGAATTCAGTGCACACTTTCACAGCCCCGTAGTAAGCAATTTCCTAGCGAGAGTCAGGGCCAACAGCTACTCCTGAGTGCACAGGGCGCCAGGGCCTGGGCAGTGGCTCCACGGAGCAAGTCCCTCCACTGCAGACTCCCTGCCTGAAACCAACCGCCAAAGCCAGAGGAGCCGTCGGGGTGCGTTCTGGGGACACACCGGCAGCCAGCACTCTGTTGCGGGCTGTCCACTGTCGGTCGCTGGGTGAGCCACCCGGATAGGAGTGATCAGTGTAATGTTCCCAACACTGCAGCACAGACAGGATCTTTCCCACTTTATAGATGGGAACTTGACACTCAGAGAGGTTAAGTAACTTGCCATGGTCACACAGTTAGCAAGTGGCAGAGCCGAAACTCAAGCCCTGGCGGCTGGTCGGGTCCAACACCCTGCATTTCACTGCTGTTTGAGGATGTACGCATTTACATCGCTCTCTGTACACACTCAGGATTATTGCCGCTCCTCTGAAAGGGTAGACCCTGGGGCTATCCCAACATCTGCCACTGCCAGGAGAGGGCTGGGCACTGTCTATGGCAGCAGGTTAGCAACCTGGATGTGCAAACTGCATCCGTCCTTACAAGAGGGCTTCCCACCTGGCCCCGGAGATGGTGCGCCATACACCTGGGAGAATAAACGAATGAACAAACAATGAAGAAATGCCTTCATTCAACGTTATTTCCTGAGAACCTACAATGCACCCAGCCCTGTGCCTGAGACACAACAGAAGACAAAGCAGACAGGTCCCTGCCCCGGGAGCTGTCTGCCCCGGGGAAGCAGAAAACGAACATACAGTCATGGAGCCTCTGCAGGCAGGGTACATGGAAGGACTCCCAGAGGAGGTGACAAGGAGCTGAGACCTGCAGGAAGACTGGGAGCGGCCATGTGGCTCTCTAGATGAAGGGGGCTCCAGGCAGAGGGAACAGCCAGTGCAAAGATGAAGACGGGAGAGAACCAGTGGGGCTGATGAGGCTGGATAGGGCAAGGGGAGGGGGAGAGGGAGGAGACGGGGTGAATCTGGAGGAGACGGCAAGGGGAGAGGAGGGGAGAGGCTGGAGGAGGAGGAGGGAGGGGGAGGAGCTGCAGGAGGCCCTGTAAGGAGTGGCCTGGCCACCCTGTGGGGTAGAAACCCCCACCCCCGCCTGTGCTGAGTCAAGGGGTGCAGGATCCCACCGCCAGGCTGCCGGGGAGACAGGAATACCGACCTGCCCAGCTGCATGTCAGGCCCTGGGTGGCTACTACTGTTCACGCAGGTCTGGAAAGTAGGGCAGTGGTGGGATTATGGGAGGGAGCAGAGAAAGGGGAAGGGAAGTCGGGAGGGGAGGGGAGAGAGGGAGGAAGTGAAGGAGAGAAAGAAAGGAAGGGTGGCAGCCTTCTGCAAGGTGACAGAGATGCTGAGGAGGAGGGTGCCGGGGAGTCTGCCGCCCACTCTGCTGTCACCATGGCCAACCTTCTGCATTTCTCTCTGGCACAGAGCGGAGGTACCTGTGCTGACGATGTCACTGTGACAAAGACAAGGGACAGCGAGCCCACTTCGTGTACCGGAAATGCCAGACCACACTGACAGTCTCCCAGGCTTGTTCTCTTGGGTATTCTGTCTCCATGGGGGTGGAAACAGCCCAGCCCTGGCCATGGCTTCCCCTGTCCCTGCCAAGGGGCAGACGGGGGTGGCTGTGAATGTATTTGACACTCTGCAAAGAAGGAGACTGGTTTCTCTCCTGGGGCGTCTTAGCAAAATGATGCACATGTCGTTTATTATCACCAGTGCAGCCCTGGGGACGGCGTGGTCCTAAAGCACAGGAGCGCCGGGCCCCAGCGGCACGGAGCCTGCGCACACGGTTCCCGGGGCTCTGCACCAACGCCCTGTGCCGGGAGGGCAGCATCTCTCACTCCACATCAGTCAAGGGTTCCCACTTGCCTCTGTTTTATACCTCAGGCTTTGCCTAAGATCCTTTTTGAAAAAATTGTTGTGGATTGTAAAAACATTTGAAAGCCAAGGACCACCACATCCAAACCTGAACTCCTAAAAATTGCACCACACACCCAAAGCCTAGTCCTCGCCCCGGGGCCCCCTGCTCAGCTTGCACCCATCCACGCAGGGGCCTCGAATAGAATCGCAGGGCCCCCTTGCCACACACCCTCCCCCACCCAAGTTATCCCCGAGTCCCGTGCCCTCCTTGATTCACTGAACCCCTACTTCCCTCCAGCTCTGCTAACGTCACTCCGGGGGCGGGTTCTTCCCCTCTGGCCCCTCTCACCTGGACCACGACAGCCACCTCTCCCTCGTCCTCCCAGGGACACCTGGGCCCTCCTTCCTCTGTTCTCCCCGCTGCAGCACCCGCAGCCCCTACCTGGCCCCCATTTAATCTCTAACCTCCGCTGCAACAACACAAACCATAGCCAGGCATAACAAGTACCTGCAGAGTCCTGGCCGCTGCGCCCAGCGCAGATGTGAATTGATTCATTTGGGCCTGGCAGTGACTCTACGAGGCAGGGGCTGGCCTTGTCCCCACTCTGCTGATGAGATCTTGGAGGCACAGAAGGATCATGTGGCTTCCAGCGGGGACATGGTGGAGCTGGGATCTGAACCCAAGCAGGCTGGCTCTACACACTCCTTTTGCACAGGACCTGGCATGCAGAGGGAGCTCGAGAAGTACGGGTCGTTATGAAAGCTTTGTGAACTGGGCCTGTCATTATGCACTGTGGGACTCAGGCAAGGCTGCCGAGCGCCGGGAACTGAAGCTTCATCTTCGTGAAATGGAGCCTCAGAGCTAGGCTGATGTGAAGTCCCCACAACAGCTCTTGGCACACAGTAGGTGCTCAAGCCCGTGTCAGCTCCCTGCCCTTGACATTCACTCTGCTCTGTACAGGGGATTAAACAAACACCATTCTCAGCAGGAGAGGAATGTCATTGCTAGGCAGCCCCCCGTGGTCCTGACCCTTTGGCTAAGGCCCTGTGCACTGTCCCAGCAAGGAGGAGGAGGCAGCGCGGGCACGGAGCTCGTGCAGGCACACGCACCACCAGAAGCCCTCTGCGGCCTGGCAGCGGCCAGCTGCCACCTGACAGCACACCTTGTTGACAAGCTGTGACTTCCAAGGGCTCTGTATCCAGTCCAGAGAGAAAATGTCAGTCACATTGCCTTTATCACATTGAGAGAAACAAGAACAGAATGTCCCCGCAAAGACAGGTGCCTTCCCCTGTGCAAAGACAACCCAGAGCACCCTGTATGGGAAGCAAGCTGCCCAGGATAGATTCAGCTCACCTCACACCACCCGGGCTGCACTGGGCACCTGCTGCCGACAAGGCCTGGGCTGGACCTGGGTTCTAATACCCAGACTGTGCATAAGGCTTCTCGGATTATGTTGATGGTGGTGACGACGGTGACAGTGGTGGTGGTGGTGATGGTGGTGGTGATAGTGGTGGTGGTGATGGTAGTGACAGTGGTGGTGGTGATGATGGTGATGGTGATAGTGAGGACGGTGGTGATGGTGATGGTGGTGGTGATGGTGGTGGTGGTGATGGTGATAGTGAGGACGGTGGTGATGGTGATGGTGGTGGTAATAGTGGTGGTGGTGGTGGTGATGATGGTGATGGTGATGGCGGTAATGACGGTGGTGGTGGTGGCGATAGTGGCGGTGACGATGAGTGATGGTGATAGTGAGGACGGTGGTGATGATGATGGTGGTGGTGGCGGTGGTGGTGGTATGATGGTGATGGTGATGGCGGTAATGATGATGGCGGTGGTGGCGATAGTGGCGGTGACAATGATGGTGATGGTGATAGTGAGGATGGTGGTGATGATGATTGTGGTGGTGGCAGTGAGGATGATGGTGATGATGATGGCGGTGGTGGCGATAGTGGTGGTGGTGGTGATGGTGATGGTGGTGGTGATAGTGGTGGTGGTGGTGATGATGGTGGTGGTGATAGTGGTAATGATGGTGGTGGTGGTGGCGATAGTGGCGGTGACAATGATGGTGATGGTGATAGTGAGGATGGTGGTGATGATGATGGCGGTGGTGGCGATAGTGGTGGTGATGGTGGTGGTGGTGGTGGTGGTGATAGTGATGGCAGTAATGATGGTGGTGATGGTAGTGACAGTGGTGGTGACGATGATGGTGATGGTGATAGTGAGGATGGTGGTGATGGTGATGGTGGTGGTGGTGGATGTGGTGATAGTGGTAGCCACGGGCAAGGTCAGCCTCCTTGGCTACCTTCCACCCGGAACCACAGCTCCTCAGGGACAGGGCCCTCTTCCTGGGGTCTTGGCCCCCAGCACAGACACGCTTGTCCCAGAAGCCTGGGAGTGGATCCGGTGCACAAAATAGCAGCTCAGTGGGGGCCTATCAATGAATTTCTCTTGAAAAGTCAAATAAAGCAGAAAATGCTAGTGGCGGCTTTTCTAGAGCCTGGGGTCAGGGTCTGAGATCCTGCACTAGGCAGGTAAAATTAGCCACTTGGCAGAGGTGTGAGGGTGAGGTGGGATATGGCATGTGGGGCTCTAGCAAGTGGGGATGCCCATTTCTTAGCAAGCCTTACCGCTCATCTGTGAAAACACCAGAACTCCAGACTGCACCTGGCTCAGGTGGGCATTCAGAGGGTGACCAGCTGCTGTGGAGATTTGAGGCTGAGCTTGCTTCACCTCAGATCCTGTCTTGCCATCTTGGTCTCCCATGGACCACCGGCTTTGCAGGGGCCGTTCTCTCTGCCCTTCCACACTTGGTCTCCTTCACCCAAGACCACACAGCCAGTCCCAGAGGTGAGGACAGATTCCGGCTTCCTGGCTGCAAGCCTGCAGCCCTTTTCCTGCCCCCCACCTCTTGGAAAGGTGAGGATGGGCTGCTCAGCCATTCTCTCCTCACAAGAGAGACCCGAGCAGCCCCTTCCAGGGTAAGGCTAAGGCCCGGCTTCTGGCTGTGCCCTGTGCCGCCTGGGGCGGCCTTGCCGCGTCTCCGATCACCTGAGGCCTGGCGTGTGCTTCAGGCATCAGCATTCCACCTGGGTTGTTCCCCTTTTCCTCTTTCCTTCCTCAGCTGCTGTGTGAAGGTCAGTTTAATAAAAGACTTACAGTTGCCTGCAGCGGGGAATCCAGCCCTCTTGGCCCCAACACCCCCGCTCTCCATGTGGGCATTTCTCCTACTATGTGGGAGGCAGGCTCTGCTTTTCCCTTTATGAAATAATGCCATGCACAACCACTGACTCCAGGGTTTCGACAACAGAGGCAGGGCGCAGGGGCTGTTATATCATCCAGCCCGCATCGGGCAGCACCGATGCTCTGTCTCCGCCCCAGTCCCTGCGGCCAACTCGTGCTCCCGAGGAGGAGCTGCCAATTTAGGCGACAGCTGCAGGCATTCGCTTTCCAAGGAACACGCTAGCACCAAATCGGCTCCCTCCGCCTGTCTCTCTCCTTGCCAGCGAGAGTGACATTAATGGGGGGGCCGTCACCAGGGACACGGGCTCATTGTCAAAGTCATCGTGTTGACAGTGTTGACAATACTTCCACGAGGAAACTCATGAGCAATCATCATTTTTAAAATCCACTTGGCATCTATGTGGTACAATTAAGCATAATGAAGTTACTTCCAAATTATGTATCTTGTTCACTAAATAACGAAGCTACTGATGGTGGATGCGTGGGGAAGGTGGGGGCGGGGGGGAGGCCACCACCAAGAGGCTCATAAAACACTAAGCAGAAGGAAGTGGAAGAGGTTCCTGAAAGCTGCACGGCTGTCACAGAAGCTCCAGGGAGCTCGGAATTGCAAGGGGGTCCAGCGGCCCGACTCGAGGACCGCGGGAGAAGGGAAGGGGCCGGAGCCAGCATGGGCCGAGACCCAGGCTTGTCTCCAAATTAGAGTAGAAATCCCTGCTGCTGTACTGCTGCAAAATCTGGGGCATGTCACCTCACCTCTCTGAGCCCCGGTTCCCTTGTCTACAAAGTAAGTAAGATGGTATTACGTTACCTCAACACTAATGCAATAATGTTATGAGGATTGTATAAGCTCATGCAGAAAAGAGTTGCCTAGTATTCTGTCAGGCAGAGGGTAGACAGATTAACGGTATTTAATATTCAATCAATGATAGTAATATTAAAAAGATAGTTACTATCTCATGGGGCATTAGTTAAAACAATAAATACTATAAGGATTAACTAAAATAAAACATGTAACTGTTTTATTACAACGGCTACACTAAGCTCTCAAAATGATCTCTCCTTCTCCTGCTGCTACTCTGTTATTATTATTATTATTTGGCCCCTTTCCCAGTGACACGCAACAGCAGACCCTCCTGTGCCCCAGGCTGACACTCCTCGCCTGTCCCTTGGCCACCTGCTGCAGCGCGAGTCACTTGGGGACACCATCTTGACATCAGAAGAGCTGCCTCTTGGCCGAGGCGGCCCCTTGGGAGCCCATCTGTATTCTTCAGGTTAAAGTGCTATTTATTTTCAGTCCTGTTGACCTGATTTTAATCCCAGCTACATTAATGCCTACAGCCACCAAATGGAATACATTTAGTAGAAAAATAAATTCATCCTCACAGAACGATGCTGTCGACAGCGGCTGGCGAAAGTCAAAGACAGACGGCAGCGCTGCCGCGGTTGGGGTCTCCCACCCGGGTCTGTGGCCCTCTGGAAGCGGGAGTGCAGACAAGGAAGTCGGCCTGGGTATTTTTAGATCCTGCCGCGGCTCCTGCTTACACAAAGCCAAGTAAACAAACAGCGGCTTCCCTGAGCACATTTACGGGCAGCTTTTCCTAAAAATAAATTACCTGGGGTTGCAGAACTTGGCAACTGTGGGTAAAATGAAGTTCCCACATGTGCGCTTGCAGCAGAGGGCTCTTCAGTGGGGCATCTGGCGTCTGAGCTTTGACTCCTGCACTGGGACTGGACGTGTTATCATCGGTAACAACGACAATGGTCCCCGAGTGCTGGCTACATCCCAGGCACATTCTCTGCTCACCAAGCCTCAGCGCGCATGGTCCCCACCACAGCCCGGCGGGTGGAGATTACACAACCAACTGATGCAGCTACAGAGGCTCCCAGAGTTTCTGTAACTCACCAAGGTCACCCACGGGGTGGTGGGACAGCCAGGATTTGACTCCAGATCCATCAGACCCCAGAGCCTGCACCCTCAACCAGTGCCCCAAAGGCTACGAGCAGTAATGCATCTGGGAACAGGAAGACACCACAGGAGAGGTGTCTGGGACACAGGCCAGCCAACTGTTGCCACGGGAGGTGACACCCAACATGGCTGGACCTCCCAGTTTTTAAGAGAATCCTAAAGTCCAGAATCCAAAGCAAAACTCTCACTTTTTAAAAGTTGGCAACTGTTACAGGTTGGACTGTTGTGTCTCCCCAAAATTTATGGTTGAAGTCCTAACCCCTCAGACCTCAGAATGCAACTATATTTGGAGACAGGGTCTTTCCAGAACTAACCAAGGTAAAATGATGTCAGTGGGGTGGGGTCCTGATCCAACCTGACCAGTGTCCTTATCAGAAAAAGGAGATCAGGACACAGACACACACGAGGGACGACCCTGAGAGAACACACAAGCCAAGGAGAGAGGCCTCAGGGAAACCAGCCCTGCCGACACTTCCGTCTGAGACTTCCAGCCTCCAGAGCTGCGAGAAAATACATTTCTGGTGCTTACGCCACCCGGTCTGAGGCACTGTGTTACGGCGGCTCCAGCAGCCTATCAGTAACTCACTGGAAAAGGTCTGAAGCACCACACATGACTAACACGCAGCTCGTGGTCTGGATGCGGGCTGCAGACCTCGGGTTTGCACGTCTGTCCTGCACTGACCTCCCGTGAGAAACGCTGGCACCGTGAGTAGTGCCGTCCTACACAGCGATGACAAGAGACTTCCACAGAGCAGAGCCGAGTCCCGAGCCAGGGCCCCCTCATGAGTGGGCAGAGCAGTCCCAGAGCTCTGATGCTGCAACCAGCCAAGGCCTGAGTCCACAGCCTCCCCAAATCCCTGGGCAATGACAACCCTGCCACGTCATGGCCACTGGGCTTGAAAAAGCCACATAACTTGTCTGTATCTCAGGCATGTCACCCTCCAGAGTTGACATCCACCTTGTAGGACTGTGACAGGGGTACCAGGACGTAAAGGGTATCTACTTTATGGTGCATATTTTTGTCCATGTTCCAAATGTTCTGCAGTGAGCACCTACTGTTTTCACATGCAGACAGTAAGCGTCCGGCCCCATGCCTGGCGCCAGTAGGCGTTGGGTAAATGGAGTTCGTGTGCACGGAGGGACCACAGGCAGGATGCAACATTAAGGGCATTTTGTCACCCCAGTAACACAGCATCAACGTTCACTGAGAGAAACCAGGACAGGGGCAAGAGGAAAGAGAAAGAGGGCATTAGCAGTGAGACCCTTCACGTTCCTGCTCTCAGGCCCTGACAGATGAAGGAAAGAGAAAATGGGTAAGGACCCGGAAGACCTAAACAATGTTATTAAAAATATAGTGCTAACTTTTAAAGCAAAATAAACCATCTTTTCTATTGCCCATGGGATAGTCCCCCAAAATTGCACATGAAGAAAACCTCGATACATCCCAAAAATTGTTTTTAGAAAAATCAATTTCACTGTTTTCAGTCTTATCCCTGCACTGGACGAATGGTCCGACAGAGGCTACATCCGCAGCTTCACAAATCCAAGCGCTACTTGGAGGACGGGGCCAGAGCATAGTGGTCTACAGGTCCAATACTTATGTGTTGGAAATTAAATTGAGAGTCCACACGGCAAAGAGTGAGCCCAGATGCAGGATTTTACTGGCACGTGGGCCCAGCAAGCACTGGCTCTCTGTGTCTCAACTCCTCCTCCGTAAAATGGAACAATCATAATCACAATGACAAGAATACCAGCCTCTCGGGATTTCGACTTTGGAAACTCATGTTAACCTCCCTGAGCCTCAGTTTCCTCATCTGTAAAATGGGGCTCATTGGATTACAGCAGCAACCCAGGAGGCTGTGGTCAGGATGAGAGATGACTTCGGCAAAGCTCCTGACCAGTGCCTGGCACACAGCAGGTGCCTGGTACGCACCCATCTGTGGCCCCCCTTCTCCACCAGGTTAAACCGCTGGCCTCCTCACCCGCACCACGGCCACGCACTCCCTCTGGATGGATCTGAAATTGCCTCATGTTAAGTAAAAATCATTCTCTGTGACCCTTCGTATGAAAACGGATTCCACATCGATGAGATAGCATATTATTTCCTCTCTGACGCACTCAAAGACCAGAAGGCCACGTGTGGCCCCAAGGCCGCAGGTTCCCCACCCCATTTAAACAAGAAATCCCCACCCCTTTCCGCAGCCCGGGGCAGCCCAGAGTGAGTGTGTGGCAGGAGTCACACCCAAACAAAACCTCTCCCTCTGTACTAAGACAGGAATTTGACTTCTATTTCCCCAAAAGAGCTGGTATTATCTCAAATAATCTTCCTAAAAACCTGGGCCACCAAAACGTTAAATCACCTTGAAAGGACAAAGTTAACACTCGATCAGCACTGGTGAAGATTAGCGATTACTAGCGCTTGCCCTGTGCAGTCTGCACCTCCTCACCCCCAGCACACAGCGAGGCCCCACTGCCCAGAGCTTGGCATCAGCCAACTGCTCTGCTCCCCAGCGTGGGGACCTCTCCGCAAATGTCCCCACCTGCCGCGGTTTTAGACAAACTGCCAGCACCTATGAGTCTGTCCTCTACTGTCTCCCTTTGTCACAAAAATGCAAATTCTCGCATCTGGGACTAGAAACCCACAGTCATGCCAGTCTGGTCAAGTTCTATTTCTTAATCGGGTTTTTCAAATAAAAGAGCAAAGCCAAGTTGGCCCTTCCCGAGTCTCAGAGGCGGGTGTCAGGAACACACACCGGAGACATCCAAGTGGGGGAGAAGCACGCATACGCCCAAGTCGCTCACGGAGAAGGGGGCGCGGTGACACTGTCTGGGCCCTGCAGGTCTCCAGCCAGACCCTGGGCCGCGGCGAGTGGGAACCGACTTCAAGGCCAGCTCCAGGCCCTCCCTGCACCCCACTTTTCACATCTCAAAAATGGGGCTCAGCGCACCTTCTCAGTTCGCTGAGAACATGAGACCCGGTGATGGGTGTGAGAGTGTAAAATGTCTGGCAGAGCGTTTGGCACAGAGCAGGCAGAGCAGGTGGCTGGCCCGTCACCTCGGGACGAGCCTGGCTGGTCAGCAGAACAGGCCTGGAGCCTCTTCAGAGACCCTAGACCATCCCCTCAACACAAACGCCCACCACGTGCCAGGCGCCGGGTGGCCCTGTAGACGCAGCTTTGAGCAGCATGGCCACCACGCCCGCAGGGAGCACACGCACTCGGCCCGCAGAGCGGGCGCTGTGCACCGTGTCCCCAGCGTGTGGTGAGGCCTCGAGCCCCATGTGGAGGCAGCTGGACGTGAGAGCTTTAGAGATAATTAACCAGGTTTAAGTGAGGGCCTGGCAGGCACTTTTATAAGAAGAGGCAGGGGGAGCGCCTCTCCGCACAGCCAGGCGGAAGCCATGGGAGGGGACAGTGCACAGACAGCCGTCTGCGAGCCAGGCAGAGAGCCCTTCCAGAAACAGGAAATCCGCTGGGACCTCCAGCCTCCGGAACGGTGAGAAATAAAGGCCTGTGGTTTAAGCCGCCCCGTCTGCATTTTCTCACAGTAGCCTGAGCCAACTGACACAGGGGCCACCGCAGAAAACAAGCCGAATAAATAAGCAAGATGTTTTTATCACACAGCAGGGGAGGGGGAGCCCTCGTGGGCCACAGGCCCTGCGGGCACAGCAGGTCTGCCCTGGACTGTCTGAGGAGAAAGCCCTCTCCAAAGAGGTGGTAACCCAGACCTGTAGGAAGAAGCCAGCCATGGGAAGACTGGGGAACAACGTTCCAGGCAGGGGGAACAGCCAGTGCAAAGGCCCTGAGGCAGCAACAAGCTGGGTGGCTCAAAGGACAGAAAGAAGGCCAGAGAGGCTGGACCCAGAAAGCAGGGGAAGGTGGAAGAAGGTGCGATCAGGGCTGGGCAGGGTCCACCTCTGGCCCACTGACCTGCAACCCAGTAGCCCCTTGGTTTCTCAATCTCACTCGGGCAGGAAGAACAGACTGGAAGCAAAGAAATGCTACGCATTCAAAGGCCTTTTCCTCTTGGGCTCACAGCGAGAACACTTCCCAGGCGCCCTTGAAGTCAAGCTCATATTTTCAACATTTGGCCCTGAGCATCCAGCCCTGGGTTTCACAGCTGCCATCCATTTGATCTTTCACTACCTGTGACATGCCTCCAGGGCCCTCCACCCACATGGAGGAAAGGAGGACTCCCAGGCCCCAGCCGATGGCAGAGAATCGAAGTGAGGGCACCGGGGCCCCCACGTCACCGCCCTCCTGCAGGAGACCGACCCTCCAGGCCCCTCCATCTTGGTTGACTACGTGAACAGAGAACCAAACATGTATAGTGTTAAGCTGTCACCTTTGGGGGGATGTTTGTTAGAGCAGTTACCCTCGTCTGACCAATAGAGACTGTGCATCAGTTACTTGTCCCAAGAGGTTCTAAGATCACCTTAAGCCAGAGGGACGTGTCTTGAGACAGGAGGAGCTGGGGACGCCATAAACCAGAGGAGCATGAAGGGGTTAACCTAAGAGTCAGACTGAGGAGGGGGCAGGGAGGAGGACCCTGTCACTAGTCCTGGCTTTGGGGCTCCAGCTCAGGGTGGTGGGGTGCAGGGTGCTCAGGCAGAGGTTCCTCCCACCCATGGGGCCCAGGGCTCCTTCTCCAAATCCAGACTTATGCAGACAGACAAACACACCACTAGCTGAGCCTGCACACACAACAGCCTGAGTGTTGTCAGCACAAAGCGGTGTTTCTTCCTTGAGTATATGTGTGTTTTCCTATCACTTCATATTGTTTGGAAATGAAAGATAAGGATAAACAAAACATTGATAAAAGCCACATGACATGTTATGAAATACAAAGTGCCAAATATCATCATCGACAGATCTTCCCAGTCATGTCAAAGGAGGAAATCGATGGTTTGGCTGATGGATGAGGTCGAGTCTGGGTCTCACTTACTTTGGGGTTCAGATTTCCAACCCAGAGCTCCTGCAACCTTCCTGCAGTAGGACCAGCCCCAGTTTCAGAGATGCCATCGTGCTGTCCTCCTCTCACTCTCTCTCCCTTTCATTTTTCCATCCCAGGTTAGGGGAGCCCTCGTGTTTGATCAGGGTGTGTGCGTCCCTGCTCTGGTGTGTGAACGCTCCCAGATGCCTCTGCTGCCTCCGCAGAGCTTGCATGACTAGAAGTCGGGTCTTCCTGCCATTCCATGGGGTGATGTGGCCAAGGTCAGTGCTCAGACCGAGGTGCGTGTGTCCTGTCCCCCATTAGCTCCCTCTGCTGCTGCCCCGGCCAGCCTGCAGGGCCCTGTCCTCTGGCCCCTGCAGGACTCTGGACCAGGACAGGACACAAAGGGATCAGAGGCTCTTCCCAAGGTCACCGCAGTGCCACAGTGTGGGGCCTGTGCACAGAATACAACGGAAGAAAGAGGCCTCGACTCAAGCCAGCAACATGGCGCCACGCCAGTGCCCAGACTGTGCTTTCACCTGGAGACGAGAGACGTGGCCTGGGAAGCCAGAGCTTCCAGGAACGGGTGGAGCAAGGACCAGGAGGTACAAATAACGCTGTGCACCCTTCAAGGGGCCATCAGCGGGGACGCGGGGTGCTTCTTGACAGCAGCGCTGATTGGCTGCATCAGGTTTTAAATATTTATCTGATGAAATCATTAGGCTTTCCCAAGGAGACCCCTCATCAGTGTCAGGCCTCCCTGCTAATAAAAAGTTCATCACCAAAAGTCCTGTTAAAATAACACAGGAGTCAGACTTAAATTGCCCAAAGCAGAAGAAATGCCAAACCCCTGCTGGGTTCTGTGTCCCTTCCACTCCAGCCAGCCGGCCCCCAGGACCCTGACAAGTGCCATGAAAAGGGAGAAAAATACCCCAGAGCTGTCCAGGGGCCTCAGTTTCCCCAGTGCTGCTGGGAAAAGAGAAGAAGGCTCTGGGCAGGAGGCCTCTGCGTGGATGGCAGGTGCACAGTCGGGCCATCTCCTGCTCTGGTGTCCTTGGTGACTTACAGAGCATCTGCTCTGTGCCAGGCCCCATGCTAGGTGGTGGATTGTCATCACAGCCCCCCACGGCCCCTCCAGACCCTTCACACCGGGGTCTGCACACCAGGCCAAGCCTCCCACCCCTGGCTGCCCAGCTGCTTCCAACCCTGCACCCAGCTTGGAGCCAGGTGCTCCTGAGAGCCCCCTGGGGGTCCTACCCTGAGCCCAGGCTGGCAGTGGGATTCCTGCTGGGCCCTGTGGGAAGCCCTGCCAGCCCCCTTGGTTTCCACCATCCCATGTGGCTGGGCACCTGTCATGCTGCCTTAGCCTATGGTCACCCCAGGCACCTCCCACCCTGCCCACTGTGGGGATGTCCCTGCTCGGATGACCCAGAGGACCACCCTTGCAGGGTCCCTTGCTCTTGATCCCCATCTGTGGTGGCCGAATCCACCCCCATACCCACTCCCGATGAGGGCCCTTGTTGCCAGGCACATTCCCTGCATCTCAGAGTTGGGTGATGACCTCTAGAATCAGGGGACATGACTTCAGATGTGACTTCAGACTGAGCAGGAGGCTCATCTCTCCAAGCCTCAGTTTCCTACTCTGGAAATAAATGTTACACTGTGATTCCTTCCCTGCCATTGCCCAGGGTATTGGGAGGCTCCAAGAAACCTGAGGTTCACCCACCTGCAGGGTGAACACCCCATACGTGCCCCAGCATGACAAAGACCCCAGCTCTACCCAAGTTTTATTTCTGAAACATGCAGAGTCCCTGGCCTGCAAGGATGTCCACCCTACCCTCCCTGTCAATTGCTACCTACATTCAAACTGGAGCAGGTGCGAGGCTTGGGGTGGCACCAGGTGGGCTCACCCAGTGAGCCACGCCAAGCCTGAGGCTGATGCGAACATGCTCAGCGCTGTGTGCAGCTCGCCCTGTAGAGCACGCCTGGCACCTGCTGGACGCTCAGGCTTTCTCCCCTGAGACGAAGCCCAGAATGACCCCTAGAGACACGCACCGAACTCCAGCTCTCAATTTAAGAGAGACAGTAAGATGCAAGGGAAAGCACAGAGTAGGACTTGGGAGACTGGGGCGAGTCCTGGCCCTACCCCAGACCCGCCGTGCAGCCCTGACTAAGGCCCGCCCATCTCGGAGCTCACGTCCTCATTTGCAAAACTGAATGGCTTGACGAGGTCATTGCCTCACTCATTCGCGGAACTAGAATTTATTGGAAACCTGTCATGTGCCAGTTGGTAGCACTGAGGGTGACGGTACCGAGTCTGGTGCCCGGCACTGAGGGTGAAGAGATAAGTAGGACTCAGCCCAAGCTCTGAAGCATTCACAATCTGATGAGGGAGACAGAGTTGCAAAATATTTCACAATTTAGAGTGATCAGGATTTTGAAAGATGGATTCACAGAGGCTTCTGTGAGCCCAGAAGAAGCAGTTAAGCCCACCTCACTTTTCCATCACCGTATCCCCAGCATCTAGCCAAGAGTAAGGGCTCAGGACATGTTGGGTGGATGGGTGGGTGCATGGGTCAGTGGATGGATGGATGGATGAATAGGTGGGTGGACGGGTTGATTGATGGATGATTGGATGGATGGATGAGTAGCTGGGTGGTGGGTAAGTGGATGGAGGGATGGAGCATAGGTGGGTGGGTGGATGAACAGGAGAAAGGATAGCTGAGAGGGATGGAGGAAGTACAGACAGGGGCCTCTCTGACTTTTCAGAGGAGTGTGAGCAGTCCCCCTCCCTCTGTGGCCTCACAGACGCTCACTCAGCAAGGGCCTGACCCAGAGAACTGCTGTCCAGAACCCATTTAACAAGAGAGACAGACAAAAAGAGAGAAAAAGGGAAAAAGACAGACAAGCCAAGGGCAGAAAGAGGAAGGGGAAGAAGGAGAGGCGTAGGGGGAGCAGAGACGGGGAAGCACGGCGGGAGGCCAGAGCAGAGGCACGGGGGGAGCGGCAGGTAGTGTGTGGGGAGGCGGGGGACAGCGCTGTGCGCAGGGGTGGTGATCGACAGGACGACAGCCCATCACCCAGCTGAGTGCAGGTTTCTGGTCCAAGCAGGTCTGTGTTGTGCCCGTTCATGCAGCTCTGTCAGGCAACAGCAACTGCAGGGCCCCTGTGCTCAGGATTACACTGCAGGCGGTGGCGATTCAGGTGGCAGAGGACAGCGGCAGTGGGGAGGGGTCTTGCCAACCACTGGGCAAGGGGATGAGGGGCTGAGGGTGGGTGGCTGCAGTGTGTGCTGGCCGGGGGCCCACGTATTGGCCAGGGTCTGCTCACCCTTGCTGGCAGCCCGGTCCAAGGGGAAGGTGAGCGTGTAACCGTGAGCTCAGTGGGACAGCTTGGACACAACGATTTGTAAACACAGCCGTGGACACCCCCACCTGAGCCACACACACCCGGTCAAGCACAGCAGCCCTACTCTCCGCGCCCCGCCCCACAGTCAGCGCTGCCCTGCCCAACACCACGGGACAGGGAAGGCCAGCTTGCATGGGCCCCTGTGTTCCCAGCGCAAGGGACAACAGCCAGCCCTGAAGAGCAGGTGCGGAGGAAGGTGCCACCCTGGGTGCACTCCAAAGTAAGCCAGAATCTCCCAGGGAGGCTAGCGCTTACAGCCGCAATTAATAGCAGTGGATTCATAGTCAATTAAAAAAGCAATTATAGGCTGGGCGCGGTGGCTCACACCTGTAATCCCAGCACTCTGGGAGGCCGAGGCGGGAGGATCACTCAAGGTCAGGAGTTCGAAACCAGCCTGAGCAAGAGTGAGACCCCATCTCTACTAAAAATAGAAAGAAATTAATTGGCCAACTAAAACTATATGGAAAAAATTAGCCGGGCATGGTGGCGCATGCCTGTAGTCCCAGCTACTCGGGAGGCTGAGGCAGAAGGATCGCTTGAGCCCAGGAGTTTGAGGTTGCTGTGAGCTAGGCTGATGACACGGCACTCTAGCCCGGGCAACAGAGTGAGACTCGGTCT